>PVKC010007184.1:0-29888 GCA_004027635.1 Crocidura indochinensis
AACTATGATTTGAATACTTATTTTTGTACTTCATATTGAGCCTGAATTATCATTAGTGCACTTTAAAGTGTGAAACAAGCACTTTATAAAACCCTTCCATGAGCTACATCCACCCATAATGAAATCCATTGCAAAGTTCAATGCAATGGTATTGCTGCTTTCTTTCCAAACCCATCTGCATTCACTTGAACACTCCAGTCCCACAAAATTTGTTTCTGGATTATGAAAAGACCAAGCTTCTTCCATACCTTTTTTATATTTACAAAACTTCCACTCAGGGTATCAAGCGTTTCAGTGATTATGACAGACAAATCAAATATAATGGTGGTCACATTTTAAAGAGGAGGATCATCGGGCCCGGGAAATAGCATGGAGGTAAGGTGTTTGCCTTTCATGCAAAAGGTCATCGGTTCAAATCCCGGTGCCCCATGTAGTCCCCTGTGCCTGCCAGGAGCAATTTCTGAGCATGGAGCCAGGAGTAACCCCTGAGTACTGCCGGGTGTGACCCAAAAAAAAAAAAAAAAAAACAAAGAAACAAAAAAACAAAAAAAAAGGAGGATCATAATACTATCAAGATAAATAAGCTTGTACTACAACTAGAAGTTGGATTTGCAGCCACTGTAAACTGACTTTAACCCTTGTTTTCCATGCACTGAAGTGCTTCATCTGGTAATTTGAGAATCCACTTGCATTTCAGGAAGTCATCTCTGAGTCAGTGACTGCCCATCTGATTACTATTATCACATAGAAAGTGTTTTGCTCCAAATATTTAGAACTAGATGAACTAATGGGCGAATAAGTAAAAAAGGTACTGAAAATACTGTGCCATGAAGGGAAAAGAGCAGTGTTCTGCAAAAAATATGAATAAAAGCAAGACTAGTTTGAAAAAAAAAAAAGAAAATATTTTAGGTGTGTGAAGATTAAGCCTCGAGTAAGGAGGGACCAGTGGGGCACTGAAACATGCAAAGATTTGGGATCTAGTCTGATAGCAGAATCATTGAACCTTGTTGGTGAATTGATTACAGCAGTGGTTTGTGACCTTTTCTAGATCATTCTGTTGTTGTTAAACCCGGAAAGACTAATAAGCAAAAACATACTCCCACTTACCTGGGCAATTTGCCTCTTCATTTAGGTTTCTGCCCTATTGACAATGCTTTATTAGAGCCCCTTAAGCATTTGGAAATCCCCTCAAATTATTATTTTTCTTAAACATGATTCCCATGGGGACATAAGTGATGGAAAATGTGCACTGCTGAAGGTTGTCGTTCATTGTAACTCAATCATGAACAACTTTAGCTGTAGAAAAAGAAATATAGCTGTATTATAAAATAACCACAGTGTTTACATTTTAAAAATGTTTCCCATAACACATAAGCTCAAATGACTTTCTATAAATATTTTTTTTTTGGTTTTTGGATCACACCCGGCAGTGCTCAGGGGTTACTCCTGGCTCCATGCTCAGAAATTGCTCCTGGCAGGCACGGGGGACCATATGAGGCACCGGGATTCGAACCGATGACCTTTTGCATGAAAGGCAAACGCCTTACCTCCATGCTATCTCCCGGGCCCCCCTTGGGGCTGAAGTAAAAGTATAATTGGTCTTGCTTTGCATGAGACCAATCTGCTTTCAATCCCATCCGGTCCATCATGCACCATCAGAGTACACAGTGCAGAGCAGGAGTAAGCCCTGAGAATTAACAGATGTGGTCCAAAACAACCAACTTTTTTCACTCTTTATCACTAAATTGAATTTTCTGCAAGAAAAATTGGGAATAGTGTTCATCATATAACAATTTGGTTTTAAATGAATAAAGTAACTAACACATTGTTTAGATGAGTTAATAGCATCAGAACCTTTTGTATAGAAAATTCTATGATGATTATCTCATATATAAAAGAGAGAATAAATATATTTGAATTTATTTTTCCTTCTTGGTCTGCATCTAAAAAATAAGCAAAGCAACAAAATTAGAACTTCATTAGCTCTTTTAATTGTTGTGTTGATTGGTGGGGATGTTTTGGGGCCACACCCAGCAGTGCTCAGGAGTTACTCCTGATTCTGTGCTCAGGAGTCAATTCTGGAGGTACTTGGAAGACTATAAGCAATGCCACAGATAGAAGTGGGTGGTAACATGCAATGCAATACCTTGTATACTAGTTACCCAGTCCTTGCTTTTTTTTTAACAAACAAAACATGGTACACCCTAGAATTTTATAAAGAGAATTGACTACACTGTGTTCCTTTATTTCTCCTTTCTTTTATTCATCCTCTCTCCCTTGCGACAGGCTTCCCCACCCAATTTAACTGCTTTGAAAATTTCTTCCTTATTGTTAAATTGACTTAATTTACACATATATTTCTTACTGGTATTAGTTCTCTTTGGCCGATTAACAACATTGAGGACTTTCTCACACTTTCTTCCTTTGACTTTGCATTTCCAGTGTTTCCACACACTTCTACTATTGCTGCTTTAGTAATTTCTTCTTCTTCTTCTTCTTCTTCTTCTTCTTCTTCTTCTTCTTCTTCTTCTTCTTCTTCTTCTTCTTCTTCTTCTTCTTCTTCTTCTCCTTCTTCTTCTTCTTGTCTTTATCCTCCTCCTTTATCATCATCATCTTCTTCCTCCTCCTTCTTATTCTTCCTTCATGTTGTTCTTCCTTTTTCCTCTTCTACTTCTCTTTCTATTTTTCCTCCTCCTACTACTCCTCCTTCTCCTCCTTCTCTTCCTCCTCCTCTTCCTTTTTCTTCTTCTTCTTCTTCTTCATTTTCTTCTTCTTTTTTGGAGTGAGGTATGTCTAATGATATTCAGGGGATAATCCTGGCTCTGCAACCAGTAGTCACTTCTGGTTGTGCTCAGGGGACCATATAGGATGCCAAAAGACAAACCCAAGTCTGCTGCATTTAAGCAAGCACCCTACCTGCTGCACTATTGTTCCAGTCTCCTTTGTTCATTTTATTTTAAGAGTCAAAATTAATTTTGATGGTAAGAGGATAAGGTTATGGTCTTATATGTGGCTACTGGATCAATGCATAGCACCATATAAGGTCCCCCAAGTACCACCAGAAGTGAGTCCTAAGCATGGAACTAGGAACAAGCTCTGAGCAAAGCAGGGTGTAGCCCAATACTCACCTGAAAATAATCAAATATGACAGCAAAGACAGTAATGAGGACTATAGCAAAGAGATATAACTAAAGTGAGAGCACAATGATGCTGAGCTAAACCTAAACTATAGTAGTTTTCTATTTACATAGTCTGACTGTGGTTCAGAGTCACTGGATCCCAGTCATCCAAGTATACATGAGCTGACGATTTGAACAATAAATAAATTCATCAGTGAGATGAGTTAAAATATATTATTAGCAGGTTTTGTCCTTTATTGGTCAGCAATGTATTTGGGACCATTATTATCCCAGTTTCAGTTGTCCTGGTGAGTACTATAGACCCATTACAAGGATTTACAGTGTAAGAGGCTCCTAGGTGAGTACTGTTTAATTTGTGACAATAGTTTTCATAAAGTCACCTGCTTCTGTGAGTCCCTACAATAGGAACACAGTTAAAACTAAAATGTGGGAGGGCAGAGTGATAGTACAGTGGGTGTGGCATCTGCCTTGCATGTAGCCAACTCTGGTTCAATCCCTGGCATCCTATATGGTCCCCTGAGCCCTTCCAGGAGTGATCCCTTAGATGCAGAGCCAGGAGTAATTGTAGAGCACTTCTAGATATGGCCAAAACAAACAAAAAAAAAACAAATGAACAACAACAAAAAAAACTAAAGTAGTAGTGATACACTACTGCTACTATTATTTTTGTTCTGATGCACTTAAAGTGGTTGTGTTAACTGTAAAATTTAAACTTTTAGGTTTTGTGGGAAAATTGCCATTATGCACAAGAAAAAAAATAAGTCAAAGACAAAAAAGGAATTAAGGTGTGAACTAGGAGAAAGAGAGCAGAGGACAAGATGAATCTGAATGTCAGATCAAGAATTACTGGTGAGGCCCACAGATCAGAAAGTGAGCTATCTTGGGAGGAGAAGGTAAAACAAGTCTCCACCCACAGAAGCCAAGTTTGCCGCTTCTACCTTCCACTCTTTTCTCAATGGCCAGCCTCATCACTGACCTCTACAATTCTCTTAGGGGACAATGTTCTGACCACACTTAACCTACACTGGTTTAGGGGCTGATATCACCAGGATATTTTGGAGTAAATGTGAGCACTCTCCCTCAATATCTTCATTCTTCCAGGAGGCCTCGCAGCTGAGCATACATGCCTTAAAAGTAATACTATCAGAAATAGTGCTTTGAATTTCTGGACAACTTCATCTGTTTGATGAAGAAACACCCAATTTAGCAGAACGGACAGCTAACAACAAGAGCTTTTTACTAAACCTTTGCCATTGTATTAATGACTCCATTGGAGATACAACAATTTTCACAAATATACTTGTTACTATTCTTTTTCTTCTCTTCCATTTTTTTCCTAATTTTTCAACAACTTTGTGTTTGCTTATCTGGAAGCAAATATATTATGATGAACTATGTCAACTATGTGATAATATTTATTTTAAATAAATAATAATTAATGGTGAGAATTTCTGAGTAAAAACAGAATTTATAGATCTCAATGTTCAAAAGGGCACTTCGATTAAAATGGTTTCAGGGCCTTTGATGCCAAAGATTGATGTCTTGGGATGCCAAATGGAGATGACGTAAATAAATTAAAAATCTAATTCAACAAGTTTAGCAAATATTTCCTAACCATGCACTTAGCACCATCCTAAGATTTGGGGATTAAACATTTGTGCATCTTGGTTTTGACTGTAAAAAATAACTAGCTTCTAATTGCAACATGCTCAATAAACACACTTGCAGTCCATTCTAATCTTTGGTTCTCTTGCCAATATTTTGAGGTCATTCAATTTACTCAGAGGTGGAAACTTTGCAAAACAAATTCGAAATATTTTAGAAAAAATAGATCTGACTCTATGAGGTCATCTTTTTTTATAGTCCTAGTTGGAAGTCAATTTCTCAAAAACATGATATAGAATTGAAGCCAGGAAAAGTAGGTACTGATGTTCAATTTTTTTATTTTTCTTTAAAAAATAATTTTATTGGGGTCGGAGAGATATCACAGCGGTAAAGCATTTGCCTTGCATGCAGAAAGACGTTGATTTGAATCCCAGCATCCCATATGGTCCCCAGCGCCTGCCAGGGGCGATTTCTGAGCATAGAGCCAGGAGTAAGCCCTGAGTGCTGCTGGGTGTGATCCAAAAACCAAAAAAAAAAAAATTTATTAAAACCATTGTGATTTACAAAGTTCTTCATAGTTGGGTTTCAGACATACAATGAATCAGGGCCAATTCTACCACCAGTGTCAACCTCTCTCCACCAATGTTCCCAGAGAGCCAGCCTATCATCATAACTGGTATATTTTAAGTTTTGATTGTTAAAGTCTGGGTCAACACATCTCATCATTGTTAACTGTAGCTTGTATATTTAGTTCTGTCCTTTCTTAAATCAATTCACCTGAGACTTCATGGCCCCTGACCCCCATCCTTTCATATTTGTGTTTCTCCTTTTCAATTCAATTTCTTTTCTTCTCTCTATATTCTGAGTTCAAGAATGGTCTAGGGGAGGGGAAAATAAGAATAGTCTAAGCAGCTCCCATTTAAACCACTGCATTCCTTCATATGGTTATTCTAAATATAAGTGATATCATCCTGTACTTATCCTTATATTTATCTTTCTATCCTTTATTTATCTTTATATTTATTTATTATATGTTTATTCTAATAAGTGATATCCATATTTATTCTTCTTCTGGCTTACTTAATTTAGCATAATATCTTACAGTTCCATCCATGTTGCAGCGAATTTTTCATTACTGCATCATTCTATTGTATATCAATAGTACATTATACAGCTATGTAGTATTCCATAGCATATCTGTACTACATCTTCATGATTCACTCATCTGTTGTTGAACATCTAGGTTAATTTCAACTTTTAACTATTTTACTGCTGCAATGAATAATGATGTGCATACATCCTTTTGAATTGGTGTTTTTATGTCTTGGCGATAGATACTAAAATGATGTTCTATTTTTAAGACTCGTGTGAACTGCTTGTATCCCATAATCTGATTTCAACTTTCAGAGTTCAAGACACTTGTCTCAACTTCATTATCTTTCTTAAGTAGTTTATGTGGGAATATAAGTACAACTCTACTTTAGTAATCCTGAAGAGAAGAATCCAGTAAAAAGCAATGGCATCTAGAGTACATACTGATGTAACAATATTTATGATAAACTGACAATAAACCTTTTGGTAGTAAATGTTATGTCTAGTATATAATATTTTCAATCAGTCTGACATGGGCTGAAATGGTCTAAATTTTGACTAAGTACTGAAAAGTATTTCCAGAAATTACTCAGTGATATCATATATCTTATCTTTTACCTCATTCTATTTGCAGTTAATTTTGGCATTGATTCTGTGTCTACAATATCCCAAAGATTGAAGTAGAGTTTAATATACTCAATAATATATCTTAAGAATTATGACTTAGATCCAGAACGAGAAGATAGTAAGTGATAAATATATGTCTTTTCACATGAAATTTTTTCTACTTTTAAGCTTAACATAGTAAAAAGAAATTTAGCAAAATATATTAATATATCAATAGAAAGTAATTTCATGGCAGATGTGAAGCTCATGAATAAGTGATATGAGTTAGAAATACTATTTATTCTACTCACAGTTTTAATTTAAAATTGCTCCACATCTGTACTATGTATCTTGTGTTTTCTTCCATCCCATAGCAACCAATTTCAGAATCCTAGTTCTAGAAAATTATCACTTTGTTCAATGCCATTTATAGTTGCATGATTTTTTCTTCAAATTTTATTTTAAACATTCTCTAAGTCAGAAATTGTGGGTGCAATGAGAAGTTATAGATATGTGACAAAACTGGTAAATTTGATGAAATTAAATTGAGAAACCAGCTTACAAAAATCAATAAAATAGAAATAAGGAGACAGAATATAAACTTCTTATTGTTAGGAAGATGACATGAAATATTGTATTACTGATTAAATAATTCTGTTAAGCAAGTTACACTAGTGCTTTGTTCTTTGCTTTAAAAAAAATCTTTTTCCTTAGAATTAAATTTTCTTGTTTAGAATGGAATTCTCCACTAAATCATATCTAATAAATTGCCTATATATAATGGGACCTTATCAATCATTGGGAAAAGGGAAAAGACACAAATTTACCTACCATAATAAAGTTGCAGGTCATACTAGAGACCCACCTGCTTCTCAGAAGGGTGCTGGGTTACAGAAGAATGAATGAAGCCACCCAGAAAAACCATACAGCACTTACACACTGAGGACCAAATAGGCATGACTGATGAGTAGGTGGTAGGCCTGGAATATTTCAGAAGAGAGCATGAGCTGGGAATTAAACATGACTTCCAAGGAAGGAATTGCTGGGAGTGTGAATCAGAGCACACAGCTCTTCAACCCGCAGCAAGTACTCAAGGCTCGGGTTGACAAGTAGTCTCGGGGGCCAGGCGGTGGCGCTCGAGGTAAAGTGCCTGCCTTGCGTGCGCTAACCTAGGACGGACCGCGGTTCCATCCCCCGGTTCCCCATATGGTCCCCCATGCCTGCCAGGAGCGACTTCTGAGCCAATAGCCAGGAGTAACCCCTGAGCATCACCGGGTGTGGCCCAAAAACCAAAAAAAATGCAGGATCAGATCTCAGTGTCCAGAGCAAAAATCAACTCTGCTGTCAGCGAGGCAGCACCTGCCAGGGTCTGGCCAAGAAACACAGGACTCTATATGGTCAAGGTTGCAGAGACTCAAAGATGACTTGAGACAGAAACAAAATACAATAGGAGCAAACCCAGGGTTGCTGTCAGTGGCCAGTAAAAGGATTGTGAGGGAAAAGCGATATGATAATAGAAGATCAGAATAAGGCTGAGAATATCTGAGCCCTGGGAGTGGGTCTTCCATGGGAAATCAGGCAGAGGAGAATCGCTTTAATGATCTGATGTTTGGAGAGATATCAGACTTCAGGACCTCGTGAGAAACCAAAGTCAACAGCAGACCATTGTGCCCTTCTCAGAGCGGCTACATATATGGTCAGGGCCCAAAGAAGGCGCTTTCACTTTATAGGCCATCATTTCATAGGCCATCCCTGTAGCAGCTCAATCTTCAGACTGATTGGCTTTTGCTTCCTCCCACTGGTGATATTTAGAAATGTCAGGAGACAGTTTGCTTTACAAGCCCTGGAAGCTACTGGCATCTAGTGGTAAGAAAGCAGAGGTGCTGTGAAACTAGACCCACACAGTCTAGGATTTCTGTGACCCAGATGGCTACAAAAGTCAACACTGAGTTCTATAGTGGCTGGAAAAACTTGAATGAAAAAAATTAAAAAGTACCTCCACCTCCAGTCTTACTATTTTCTGTTTTCAATAATTACCTTATGGTGCTTGATACTTATCAGGCTCATTTATACTTTTAATTTTTATATTATCCATTTATCTTATTATCATGTAAACTGACAGTTTAAATCCCGTTTTCCTTGTTTACTAGTGCCTGAATGTAAAGCTTGGAAGTTTTTGAGTAAGTGTGCATTAAATGGATAAATTAATATATAAATGAGAATGTGAAAGAGGCAGAAATAGAAACCAAAAACACGGTGACTTGAAATCCTATCATGAAACAGTAGGTTAGAAGAAATGAAGTCATGAAATTTTCCTATAGGTGGATATACATGGAATCTATTATGTTAAGTGAAATAAGTCAGAGGGAGAGAGATAGACACAGAATAGTATCACTCATCTATGGGTCTTAAAAAAAATTAAAGACATTACTGTAATAAGGCCCAGAGACAATAGAGTTAAGGGCAGGAAGGGCTGGAAGGACCAACTCACAATTTGAAGCTCACCACAAAGAGCTGTAAATTCTGCTAGGGAAATAACTACACAAACAACTATCATGACAGTGTTAAAGAATGAGAGAAGTAAAATGCCTGCTGCAAATACAGTAGGGGTGGGGGAGGTGAGGAGGCATTGGTGGTGGGAATGTTGCACTGGTGATGGGGGGTATTATGTTTATAGCTGAAACCTATGAAACTATGAACATGCTTGTAATCATGGTGCTTGAAGATTTATATTTAAAAAAAAAAGAAAGAAGAAAAGAAAAGCTCCTGTATTTGCCTCCCATATGTGAGACCCCGGATTGGATCCCTAGCACCAAAAATAGGGAAAAATAAAGGAATAGTAGTTCCTAATTAGACAAGGAGATACACAACAGTGCTATAAACCTTGTTTCCACATACCTGCACTATTTTCTCTACTCATTATTGACCCTGAGGTCCATGTTCATATTGCCTTCATCTCTAGCACAGAGCACCGCCTAGGTAAAGAGGAGAAAGCTCAGATCTTACACCAAAGATAATTATGAATCATTCATTGTTCACTTGAAATTGATTGTAATGTTAACAGAACTAAGCTTGGTTTTTCATGATACAGGAATAATGGGTCCCATGATCAATTAATATTAGAATCAGCCTGTTTTTTTATTAAAATTATGTGGAACTATATCCCATCCTCCCTGAAAGAGAGAAAACTTCTACTAAACAATGTTAATTGATTAAATAGATTAAAGTATTTTATATAGAAAATTCACAGATAATTGGTTATATAAATATTGTCTACATAGAAAGGTCATTAATTTTTGTCTTGAATGACTATAATAGAATTCTGGTTTTTAGTGCTATAATATTTACTTTCTAGAGACAAATACCATGCTTAGACTGTGTCTTTTAAACCAGTGATTTTCAAGGCTGCTTAGCTATTACAAATCCATGTGAAGGCTTTTAAACTCAATTACTAATTCCAATCTAAAAATTCAAATATCTGATTAGCCACTTGCAAAAAACCAAACTCAGACCCCTCAACTAACACCATGCACAAAGGTCAAATTCAAATGGATTTAAGAACTTGATATTAGGTCTGAAATACAAAGGTCAAATCCAAATGGATTAAAGACCTTGATATCAGGCCTGAAATCATAAGGTATATAGAACAACTTGTAGGTAAAACTACAGCTTGTAGGTAAAACTACTATTGAAACTAACGGCATCTTTAAGGAGAAAACAGCATTCTCCAAACAAGTGGAAACAGAGATAAACAGATGGGAATATATTAAGCTGAAAAGCTTTTTCACTTCAAAGGAAATAGTGCATAGGATACAGGAGCCACCCACTGAATGGGAGAAATTATTCATCCAATACCCATCAGATAAGGGACTAATATCCAAAGCATACAAGACATTGTCAGAACTTAACAAGAAAAAAAATCTAACCATATCAAAAAAATGGGGAGAAGAAATGAACAGACAATTCCTCAAAGAAGATATACAAAGGCCACAAAACACATGAAAAAATGCTCCACATCACTATTATCAGGAAGATGCAAATCAAAACAATAATGAGGTACCATCTCATGCCACAGAGATTAGCAGAGATCACAAAGCATAAGAACAATCCGTGTTGGTGGCAATGTGGGAAGAAAGAAACTCTCATTCACTGATGGTGGGAATGCCATCTAGTCCAGCCCTTATGGAAAACAATATGGAGATTCCTCAAAAAGCTGGAACTTGAGTTCCCAGATGATCCAGCTATTCCACTCCTAGGGATATACCCTAGGAACTCAAAAATACAATTCAGAAATCCCTTCCTCACACTTATATTCATTCACAATAGCCAGAAACTGGAAATCACCAAGATGCCCTTCAACAAGGCTAAAGAAACAGTGGTACATGTACACAATGGAATAATACGGAGCCCTCAGGAGAGATGAAGTCATGAAATTTTCCTATACATGGATGTACATGGAATCTATTATGCTGAGTAAAATAAGTCAGAGGGAGAGAGATAGACACAGAATAGTCTCACTCATCTATGGGTTTTAAGAAAAATTAAAGACATTATTATAATAATTCCCAGAGACAATAGAGATGAGGGCTACAAGGACCAGTTCACAATATGAAGCTCAGCACGAAGAGTGGGAAGTGCAGTTAGGCAAATAACTACACTAACAACTATCAGGACAATCTTAATGAGTGAGAGAAGTAGAATGCCTGTCTAAATTACAGGCAAGTGTAGGGGAGGAGGTGGGAGGGCATTGGTGTTGAGAATGTTGCACTGATGAAGGGGGTGTTCTATTTATTACTGAAACCCAACTACAATAATGCTTGTAATTATGGTGCTATATAAAGATTTCATTAAAAAAATAAAAAAATAAAAAGTCAAGGTAAGGTGCCTGCCTTGCCTGTGCTAACCTAGGACGGACTGCGGTTCGATCCCCCGGTTCCCCCATATGATCCCCCGTGCCTGCCAGGAGCAACTTCTGAGCAAATAGCCAGGAGTAACCCCTGAGCGTCACCGGGTGTGACCCAAAAAAAATAAAAAAATAAAAAGTCAAATATATATTTATTTCTCCATAAAATCATTGCAGATTTTATGACAAATACTTTTGCAAAAGTAAAAATGGGGTGCAACCATTATATGAAGCTTTTAAGTGTTTCCTTTTTTTTTGTTTTTTGGGCCATCCCTGGCAGCACTCTGGGATTACTCCTGGCTCTGCATTCAGAAGTCACTCCTGGCAGGCTCAGGGACCTATGGGATGCAAGGGATCAAACTTGGGTCCATCCCAGGTTGGCCATGTATAAGGCTAATGCCCCACTGCTGTGCTGTCACTCTAACTCCTTAGGTGTTTCCTCTAATAAAAATAATTTAGTATTAAACTGTCTTTAGGGCAATATTAGGATGCCTGGAATAGGCTCTAATATGTTTTAATGGTTGCACAGTTATGTGGTGAAAGATGGGTAGTATGTTGTAGTGGTGTCATTCATTTAAATCTGCAATAGTTGAAAGTGGAACCTAACTTGTATATCTTTCCTCTATAAGATCAACAACCAATTTCTCTTCAGAATGCAAGGAGGACAGAAGACAATGAGAATGGGTAGGGGTGTGGGGTGATAGTATTAGACTTGTCTCTACACTAACACACATGGTCAAAATTAGGCCTAGGAGAGCAACATGCCTGGTGTCACATTTGTGAGACCTGAATTGGAACGAGTCTTTGGGTTCATGGGATGCCCATATGAATTTTGACTTTGAGAAATGAGGAAAACAATGAGTTCTTGGTTTTGATAAAACAAAAGGAATTTAAGGACAGATCTTTGAGTAGCATACCCAGAAGAAACAGTGAGACCATAGCCACTTACTTATGGTACCTTGCTTGTTTTCTTATAACTTTATTCTATTGCTCTAAAAGACACCCTGAAAGAGACTGAGGCCGGAGGCTTTTCCAGTGAAAAGCTGCTGCCAGTGGCACCAATTAGCAGCCAATTCCCTTGGAGATAATCTCCCAGAGCCTCAGGCAGAGGAGTTCCTCAACCCAGCAGCAGAGAGATGTCATGGCCAGTTCCTTCAGTTCCTTTTAGAAGGCTGCAAAGAAAAACTAGGGGCTGTAGGTCCTTAAAATGTGCAGAGAACCCAGGGAGGCTGGAAGAAGTTGCCACTGCCCTCAACCCTTACTAGAGAGCCAGAGCAAGAGAGTAGAGTAGCAGAGAGAGGAGAGCAAGTCTCGAGTCTTCAGAGACTGTCAGAGAGCACAGAGGACTTAAGAAATCATAAAACTGCTGCTTACAATGAAATCCTCTTCTTTGTCCCCCAACCCCTCACAGCTAGTTTCCTCTGACTGCTTTTCTTTGATTTCCTGGATATTCCAGGTGCTCCAACTGGTTAAGAGAGGGCAGAACCCATGAGTGTACAGTCCAGGCCCCCCAGAGTGATGTATATGAAGTGTAGGGTTTGGTTCCCTGGTACCGCAAAACAATAAACATGCATATAGTCAAAAACTACCAACTAAGAACTCTTCTACGTGGCAAAATCATCCTTCAAAATGAAGGAAAAATGAAGAATCCTCTGATAAAAGCTAAGGATCTTTATTACCCATTGACTTGCCCTATGGGAACTACTAAGGGTTCACCACTACAGGTAAAGATGAAATGACATTGATCAGGGACTCAGAAGCATGCAAAGAAATACATGTCTCTGATAAATATATGTATATGTATAAGAATAGAAGCTGGTATTCTATCTTGTTTTATAACTGTTTTTATTTTTTTGGATGATTTCAAAGACTTGCATGCAAGTTGTAAATCTACTATGACTATAGCATAAAGATGAATTTGCAACAACAATTTAAGTGAGGGAGTAGTATTGTACATTAAGTGGTATCAATTTAAACTAGTTTTTTTTTATTCCTGAAAATCTAATGTATATTGCATGGTGAATTATCAATTAACATGATTAATAGAAGTTGTATAATTTAAAGTTTCTAAGACTAAATCTTCAAAGTTCTCACAATAAAATAAAATTAACTGAGATATGGCTATATTAACCTTGTAATCATCTTGCAATATATATGTATAGCAAATCATCATCTTGAAGACAATATAGTTATTTAATACTATGTATGTTGGTATTTCAACAAAGTGTTGAGAGAAAAACAAAAACACAAAGAAAATTGAAAATGAACAGCAGGGGCTGGAGAGATAGCATGGATGTAAGGCATTTGCCTTGCATGCAGAAGGTCGGTGGTTTGAATCCTGGCATCCCATATGGTCCCCTGAGCCTGCCAGGAGCAACCCCTGAGTGCTGCTGGGTATGACTCAAAAACCAAAACCAAAAAAAAAAAAAGAAAAAGAAAAGAAAATGAGCAGCAAATGTTATCAATTTTCTACTTAACATTGTTGTCTCTCTATAACTTGTGATTCTTAACAAATAGCTGAGACACATATCATTTAATTAATTGACTTACAGGAATGCAGAAAATTGATCATTTAATTTTAAATGGAAATTAAATGCACCTACAGCAATATGAATATAAATAAAACATGATTAAAAGGTAATTTCAAGAAATTGAACAAACTCTATTTATAAAGGATTTAGTCTAAATTCTAAAATTTTCTCTGCATGAGAAATTTATTTTAATTTACCCATTTAAAATTTAAGCAACATAATTTATTTTTTGGTTTTTTGGGTCACACCCGGCAGTGCTCAGGGGTTCCTCCTGGCTCCATGCTCAGAAATTGCTCCTGGCAGGCACGGGGGACCCTATGGGGCACCGGGATTTGAACCGATGACCTTTTGCATGAAAGGCAAACGCCTTACCTCCATGTTATCTCCCAGGCCCCTAAGCAACATAATTTGTGTATGGATTTGTGGTGTTCTAAATTGAAAATAAAATATATTAAAATAAAAATAACTAGTTTGGCTATAAAATCATGCACAAATTCTTTACATTTCCTAAGTGAACTAATTTTAGTGACCTTTTTATATACAAAATTATATTATTTTGAACTAATAAATTAAAAGAAGATTCTCATAATGTAAATGTTCTATTCTTTACAAAATAAAAGTTTTAATAATTTGGAAGTCTTGAGTATTAACCGTGAAAATTGAAGTGATTATGGCATTACAGAGTACTTAACTTATTATTCCTCAAATAGGATGGATTTTTAACTCTAAGATAGCAATGTTAGTGAAAACAGATTTACTTATTATAGAAAAAATAGCTATAATGAGGAGTAAGAAATGGCAGTTAGAGTTTAATTTCTGACAATAGGAAATAAAAATTAACCTGCTATAGAAAGGGTAACTGTTGTGGTTTTTGATTCAATCGAAGAGGGAAGACTGCAAATACCATTGACCTGGGTACAGTAATGGCTTCATTCATGCTACAGGTGTTGATTTGGATAAAGAGTTGGAGGTTGTAGGTGTTATCAAAGTGGACACAATTGTGGCTTCACTCGATGGGGAAGTTGTTGCCAATGTTGATTGAACTGAAGAGCTAGAGGCTGTAGATGTAGGTAAAGTTGTCACAGTTATAGCTTGACTTGAAGGGGAGTCTGTTGTGGATGTTGATTGAATTGAAGAGTTGGAGGCTGTAGTTGTGAGAGCTGTTGTGGTAGTAGTAGTTGAAGTGGTAGTTACTTTAGGCTGAGTGGTAGCAGATATTGTTCCAGAAACATTAGTTACCGGTTTTCCATTGTTTGAGGGTACATTGATAATAATGGAGAAATTGCCTTTTGTTCTACTGTTGACCAGGCATATAATAAGTACTCCAATTGCTGTGGTTATCAAGCAAGCTAAGAAACAAGTCAAAAAGATTTTCCATTGAGGCCACTTATTATAGCAAGGTCCTTTCACCTAAAGAGAATATAAATAAAAACAACAATAACTAAAAGCAAAATGCTGTGATTTATCATACATTGGGGTTTTTATTTTAACTTCTTCCTTCAAGATTGTCTGATGCTTGCCATACCTGCCTTTATGCAGTTTTGTTAAAACCTTCAGCCCTTGCTTCACATTCCTATTCCTCCTTACCTACCTTTTGCTCCAATGTTCACATAAAGCAAATTCCCTTAATTTTCTTCTCTCCTCAAGCAGATGAGTAAATAAATGTTTTCTCTGAATCTACCCTTGAGCAGCCACAGTATTGGAAAAAAAGTACATTGGGACAGGTAAGAATCATTTAAAAGTTTGGTTACTATCTCAAATGGATTTCCTGTTGTACTTTATCATCCTATTATATTTATCTCACTTCTTACATCCCAAACAGTCCTCTGAGCACACAGACAGAAGTTAACCCTAAGCATCAACAAGTGTGGCCCCCAAACAAAAATAAAAATGTTAATGCATATATTTTCAAATTTCTGTGTACTAGGGAGACTCAATATTTTTAAGTAATCCCTAAAATATTCTAATATATAGTCATTTTAAGAAGGAATAGACCAGAGATGTTGGGAAACTGGTGATAAGGTAGAGGGAATATTACACTGTTAGTGGGACTGATGTTGGAATATTGATCTCAAGAAATAATTGTACTATGAACAACTATGTAAACTAAGATGTCTATAATAAAAATTTTTTTAAAAAATACAAAGAATTATTCAGCCTGGGGCCTGAACCATAGTACAGGTGTAAGTTGTTTGCCTTGCACAAAACTAATCTGGATTCGATCCTGATGTGCCATGTGATCCCCTGAACATCACCAAGAATAATGTATATTTAGAAATAACTCCTGAGCACTGCAGAGTATAGCAATAAATAGATAGATAGATGATAGATAGAGATAGATAGATAGATAGATAAAACTATCTAACAGATATCACTAAGAATTTGTTTTAATTCAATGGCTTATATGAATTACTTTACCTCTATAAAGAAACATTTCCTAGCTCCACCCTAGAGAGATTATTGTAAGAGTATGGGGCAGTATAGCAGGTAAGCCAAGCCATTAGCTAACCTAATTTCCATTCCCAGCACCCATATGGTCCTCTGAGCCATGCCAGGAATGATCTCTGAATCATTGTTCAGTGTTCAGTAAGCCCTGAACACCATCAAGTATGACCCAAATACAAAACAAACAAATAAAAACAAAAAGAAAACAACAACAAAGACATACTGCAAAAACATAAGCAACTTAAAATTTTTATTCAGAAGCAAAAAACAAAACAAAACAAAAAAAATACCCTAAACATCCAGGTTCTTTTTTTATTGAACCTTTACAAGATTATGCAGTAATGGATGACTTTTGGGATTCATTAGAATCCAGTAGTACTGCCAAGCAGAATAACTAATTTATAATGTAGATCCAACTCTCTATTAGTGCTGAAGACATAGAAATACAGCACTATGGCAATGTTAACATACCAACAGATAAGGTCAGGGACCAAGGTTAGTTTCCTAAGGTAGTAGAGAAAATTTAAAGAACAGAAGTTGGATTTTCCTGTAAAGGGCTATGCACCAGAGGTCAGAACCAGGAGTTTTATTTAAAAAAAAGTGCCACCTACAAATAGGAAAGTTGGAACTATATAAAATGAGGAGTGAGAGCCTTTAAGTAATGCTTTTACTTATGGAACAATTTTAACTAGGCAATTTAATCAATAAATGTGTTACTGTATATACTCAAGTATAAGCCAATCTGAGTATAAGCTGACACCATAATTTTACTCTAAAAATCAGGGAAACAGTGACTTGAGTATAAGCTGAGGTGGAAAATCCAACAGCCACTGGTAAATATCAAAAATGAAAATATATACCCAAAACAATTACAATTATTGAAGAATCAGTAGGCTAAATATTTTTCAATGTTTATTGCTAAAGAAAAACTGTAAACTAGCAACAATAACTTTAGAACTTTAAAGTGCAGAAAACTGTAGCTTAACAGGTAATCAAGCTAAATCACAAAGGTTAAAATCCTTCAAAACTGGATTCCTCCTCCTCCTCATCTGTATGTCCAAACAGAGCTTCAGCTGTACCTGATGTGAGAGTATCAGCATAGACATTGTCATCATTACTGAGTTGCAGATGTCATCATCGCTACTGTCAGTCTCATACAAAGCAGAATAGTGTGGGTTAAATAGTTCAGTGGCATCCAGTTCAGTTCAGTCACTTACCTCTTCGGCTCAACTGGGATTTGTGGACTGAGCTGAAGCACTGCCCCCTCCAGCAGATGGCAGAAGACAACTGGAGACTATGTGCATTTGATTCAGTATCAAATAACCTTCTGACTCGAGTATAAGCCGAGTTCGGGGTTTTCAGCACAAATTCTGTGCCGAACAGCTCAGCTTCTACTCGAGTATATACTAAACTCTACATAGCCAGTGAGATTACTTTTCTCCTTCCCAACTTGCTATAGTAATTTGTCTTTGTTCCTTTTCTTTTCATGTCAGATCTCATTCAAGGGGTCTATCAGAACCTCCATTTGAACATTAACTCTTTGTAAATAGTTTCTGCTTGTGAATTGCCTTGGGAACTTAAAATCATGGGAACACAGTAATTGATTAACATAAATAGAAATAAATTATTAAATGTATTTTCTAGAAAAGAGTGGAACAAACAGATGCCTACAACAAACACATACCAACCTGGGTAAATATATTAATCCATATATTACCTGTGTAGATGATAATTGAATGCATTGGCATCCTGACTGTGAAGGCAATTCTGAGTCCAGGCAGACCTGGGGTACATTGTGAAAAATCTCACTGGTGCTGTCATTTGACTGTGAGTGACAGCAGGCCGAAGGATGAGCTTCTTGGCCCTTCAAGCATGTGATTGGCTGCAGAAATAAAGGCTGCATTAGTGGAAAAATCTATGGTACTGAATTTCTAAAATGAATTTTTCTACCAAGCATAAACAGGTGTGACTTGTAAAAGGAATAAAACCAAGAAATAAGTGCTATTTGTTATTCAATTAACAGATAAAGGCTGTAGTTACAAAATATTGCTGAGGAGAAAAAAAATGGTACTAAGAATTGAAAATGGGTGATTGTAATGGTAAAGCTTGGGGGGATTTATTTTAATGGAAGACAGAGCAAGATAAAATTGAAATGAGAAAATATGATGTTGAGGAATTTATGTCTTTTACCCAAAATTTTTATTATGTCTTAAAAATCATACAGATTTGTCTGGGGCTCTTAATTATCTACAATATTAAAGTGACTTCATCTATGAATCATTATAACTCTGTCCCTCCTTGCTGTCTTCAAACGGGAAGTACTTAAACCAGCCTCTCAGAGATGTACAGAGATATTGTGTATACAGCTGCAAAGCGTTTGAGCAGAGTTTGGCACATAATATTAACTCAGTGTCAGCAATCATTATCTCTAGAAGTAATAAGTAGTAGTAATTTTATTGCTACTGCTATAACTACTAGCTGTCTTTTAGCCTGTTGATAAATAGCAACAAAAATTGTTGGCCAGTGAGTTCCCTCAAAATGTCAAATTGTCAAACAAAAATTGTATGTGGTCTTATATAACCATCATTAAATATAAATAAGAGAATATTCAGAAACAAACTATTTGTTAAGTTAGAATTTTCTATGTGTTCCTTCATTTTAAAAAAATTTAAAAGCTCTATATATATTTTTTTAAAGAGGAGTAAGCAAACTCACACATTCAGGAGGGAAATCTAAGGAATGTTGGACTTACTTATAATAATCTGGCTTATTTTCCTTTGTGCCAATTCTGAAGCTTTAGTTTCATCTATTTTGCCTGTGGCTGGTGAACTTACACATTATAATATATATTGTAAACAAGGTAAAACTCACTGGCCAGGCTAGTTTTCCCCGAATTTTCTGGTCCTGTTAGAATCCCAGCCCATTCAAGAAGAAAAATCATACTAAGGGTGGAGAAGCTTGACTTATGTCCAGATTGATAGAAATATCTTTACTATGTTTAGTTGCTTGAAGTTTTTGAAATTTGATCTTTGACATCCTGTATGGTACCCCATGCCAGGGGATGGAACCGTGGTATGTCTTAGGTCAGCCACATGCAAGGCAAACACCCTACTGCCATGCCACCGCTCCAGCCCTATTTTTACTTATTATAAATTTTTATAAACATTAACATATAATTTTAATTTTCCACAAACGTATACCTCGTTTTGTGATCTGAAACATTTCATTCCATCATAATCAGGTACATTTTAGAAACATTTATTGTGATGATTTTAAGGGCTTGATTATGGGCCTGAAGGATTTTACAATAACAAAATTATCACATTAACACAAAGTAGTGATTTTGAGATAATTTCCTTCTTAATCATAAAGATAATATTCAGAATTAATGTCTACATCTCCAGAATGTTTAGAAATCTGTGTTCTTATAGATTTATAAATTATATATAAACTGAAAAACGAAAGACATCATTGAAGGTTTGTATTCACATGATAGTAAATACAAAAAGATAAATAAGTTTATTTAAAAGTTACAGTCACTGGGGCCAGTGAAGTGGCACTAGAGGTAAGGTGTCTACCTTGCAAGCACTAGCCAAGGAAGGACCGAGGTTCAATCCCCCAGCATCCCATTTGGTCCCCCCAAGCCAGGGGCAATTTCTGAGTGCTTAGCCAGGAATAACCCCTGAGCATCAAACGAGTGTGGCCCGAAAAAACAAAAACAAATAAATAAATAAATAAATAAATAAAAGTTATAGGCATCAGAAACATTTCTAATACGTTACATATCAATCAATACACAAAAAATGCCTGAAAATAAAATAGCAGAAAGAACAAAAAAGCAGAAGATAAAAATTAGCACATGAATAATCCTTCCACAGAAGAATGTGAAATTATGACATTGACTCAGAATAGTAGAAATTAAATCATTTTTAATGCTGAAAAAGATTGCCTTCATAAACAAAACATAAAAATAGAGCAACAATACTCACTGTCTGTTTTTCAGAGTGTTCAATATTCACTACATATTTTCCATGTTTTCTGTCCATCATGAATGTGCAATGCTAGAAGCCTAGCTCATGCTTTATTTTCAATTCTCGTGTGATGCTTTATATCTGCAACCCGGAGAAATAATTCAAATGACTGACGGAAATCAACTCAGATACATCAGTACAGATGTGGGATTAAAATAAGTATTCAATAATTATTCACTAAAATGGAATCCACTTTAAAGGAGGAAATGAGTGCTAATTACAAACAAGAAGATGTAGAAAAAACAATACCAATTCTGAGGGCCACTACGAAGAAATATGTTAACAGTAAGAAATTAAAAATCTTAAACAGATTTTCTTTTTGGCCCCATCTCAGACAGCTTCTCCCTATGTTACTGCCCATCCAAAACCAAAACAAAACTCAGAGAAAGAAGTTTGCCATTACTTTATCTCTACCCACGCCTGGATCATTCTTACCTGCTCTGAAGAACATCTCTTACTCACTCATTCTCTTAGGGCAACTTCACCTGAGCAATTTTAAAATGGGTTGTCTGAGACTACCTGATCAAGAAATTCACGTTCATTATAAAATTACAGTAATCTATTTCCGAGGCAAGAATGCCAACAGAGCAATTTAATGCTTTAAATCTCAGAAAGAGATTATTTTGTCAAGAAATCTAAATTTCTCAAATTGAAAGAGGATGAGTTTGTATTGACTGATTGCTGAACAAGTGAGAATGCCAAGTTTCTCAAATGTGGTAGGCGCACAAAAAAGAAGCAGATTATGCCCTAATCCTCTTTATATCTAACTCGATGCATTTCAGGATTATTTCAAAAGTTTTGGTCTCTGAGATTTGTTCTATAAATTTATCCCATTCAATCTTAAAATTCATACTGTGTTCAATGGAAGTTTATGTACTTATACTTCCCGATATAAAGAACATAGAATAAACAAAAATAAAGAAATCAGAGTCTGAAAGAGACAAATAATTCAGGAGGATAAATGCTGGATAATATCACTCACATGCTCTGATAAAGAAACAAAGCAAGTGAAGAGACGATGTTCAAGGAAAACAAATCTTTATACTTTCACTACAGAATTGAGATTGCTGACTAGAGGGGATGAGTGGATGAGAAAGGATGTAGGGACAGTAGTAGGGGAATATTGATTGGAATGTTAGTGGTGGGTATGTTGCAGTAACATTGCACAGCTGAGGTATCAACATTAACAAGATTGTAAACCATGTTACCAGAGTGATGAGGATAATGATGAGAAAAGGAAGAAGAGGATAAAAGAATACAGGGTAATTTATGTTTTCTCCCTTTGAAATTAAGCCAACATGTCACTTTAGACTGTTTTTTAAATGTTTTTATGGTGTGTCTTGGATACAGCACATGCTTCATAGTTTCAATATGACATTTATACAAATAAAGATAGGCATGAAATCAGATATTTACGTGCATGAATTTGTCTATTTATATTTTTCAGAGGATCCTCTTCAGACATAAATATCAGAAAGTACTCCCAAAGGTTCTTCTGACTCTTCTTGTAAGTAGCCAGATGATTAGTTATTTTCCTCAGTGGAGTAAAATTGATTTCAGTTCAAGTGCACATTGGGAATGGGTTTTTCTTTTTTTGTTTTGGTTTGGTTTGTTTTTTTTTGGGGGGGTCACACCCAGCAGTGTTCAGGGGTTAATCATGGCTCTGTGCTCAGAAATCACCACTGGCAGGCATGAGGGACCATATGGGATGTTGGGATTCAAACCACTGTCCTTCTGCATGCAAAGCAAATACCCTACCTCCTGCTATCTCTCCGGCCCCAAGGGAATGTGTTTTTTCAGTTGATTGAATATTGAGTTTTCTGTAGCATTTTCTCTCCTACCAGTAGGCACCTGGCTTTCTTGGAATTATCCCATTTGCAAGCCATCATATATAAATATATATATATATGTTTGTTGCTCCACTCCATGAAATAGGTTTCTTCTCTGAGAACCCCTCATGATTAACTGCCACTATACCAAACAAAGCTTCAAAATCATGTTTATCAGAAGCATTGTCCTCAGACACTATGTCCTTTCCTACTTTCGACTATCTTTATATAAAAAAAAAAAGAAACAGAGGGCCAGAGTGATAGTACAAAATAGAGTGCTTTTCTTCTACACGACCAACCCAGGTTTTATTCTTAATGTCCCTTGTGGTCCCCAGAGCCAGTCAGAAGTGATGCTTGAGCACAGAGTCAGGTGACCCCTGTGCATGGCCTCAAAACAAAGCAAAACAGACAAAAAGTTTTAAAAAAGGAAAAATATAAAATGTATCCCAGACATAAGTAAAACACTTTCATTTTAAACAGCATCTCCTGTCAATGGTAGAAAGAGTAAAACTTTGTTACTTGAGAGACTAAAGTGATAGCACAGTGGGTAGGGCATTTTGAGTGCAGAGCCAGGAATAACCCCTGAGTGTGTTGCCAGGTGTGGCCGGAAAACCAAAAAAGAAAAAGTAATAATAAAATTAAATAAAATATTGTGTGTAAATTTAAAGACATCACATTTTTCTTTATTTTGCTAAGAAATTTTTCAGCATGTATTATTAAGAACTTTTGTGAATGCCCCACTTCAAAGACCAACAGAGTAAAAAAGAGTACAACTGTATCATAATTAACAGAAATCATGATTATCTATCATTGCCCAACCAAAATTTCCTTTAAAAGACCTTTGTTCTTTGTAGAATTTTAGCCAGGTAGAAATCTTAAACTTTAATTGCCTGACATTTACTTACTCACAAGAGCCCCTAAGAGCTTCCCAAATTTGGGAAGCAGAGGGGAGGAATTCAATTTCTCGTTGATTCAATTCAAAAGTGAATTTCATTGTCTGAAAAGGCTATATCAGAATTAGTGTTTTAAAATATGTTATTCCACAAAATCTCATTGACTTGAAATCTTACTGTTCTCTCATCATTTCTTTATCACTTTATAATCAGAGAACCAATATGACTTAATACTCAGATGCTAAGCGTTATTTGGGGGGGGGGTGAAGGATCATTGCATTTTGTTTTCATTTTGTTATTGACCTTACAACCGCGCAGATACAGACTTTTAAATCTAAGTATAATGCATGCAACCCAATTAACTCAAAATTATGTAGGATAATTTTAAGTGCATTTTCACAGTGACCTTTTATTATTCCTTAGAAGTAACCTTTAAAAATAAAATGAAAATTGAAACATTCTGCATATTTGTGTTATGTGTGGCTGCGACTATCATTACACTTACAGGGTGTCCTTCAGTGAGCTTTTCCACAAAGTTTCATGACCCTATTTAAAATAAAGTCTCCATGAGAAAACAGGTCGGATGTGTATCACTGAATTTCTTAATTACAAATTTAAAATGTACTTACAAAATATAAATATGCTTCTACTGATCAAACATTATATTTTTTATTACTTTATCTCCTACTGTGAGCAGCTAAGACACCCAAGGCATGTCATAAAGTCACAGATTCATAGAGAATTGATGGGCAGAGGGAAGACCTTGCTTACACACCAATCTTTGTTGACTGAAAGTTTGACTTTAACTTTACAATTTGTTTAACTTCCTTTTTTGCTTAAACAAAGAAAAAGTTTAACTTAATCTTGCATTGTTTTTATATGTGGTGCTTGAGAAATTGGATACATTAATGATATAAATAATATCAGTTCTACAGCCTGGGAAGGAACCACACAATTTGTTGTTTGATCACATGACTAGAAATTTGTCATATTTTAAGCACTAGGATTCCTTTTTAGTGACACTATCAGCTCAACATTTCTTTTCCTATTAAGCCTAATTTTCACTCTACTTCCTTCAATTGCCTTAAACTCCTTTTCCTCGGGGTCTTTATATACCCAGAAAAAAACGTATTTTCTATAGAATAGGAACCTAAGATCCCTCATGCAGGGAAGTCAGAATTCCAAAAGTTTTTGACAACTGAAAATTGCTTTGTATGTTTTGCACAGATTTGACACTTAAAGTTAATCTAATCTAGCATGACGAGCTAATCCAAATTCTAAGTTATTTAGAGTATTTAACAAATTAGCATGAATTTTCAGTAATTTAGCTACAGTATATTGCTTTATTTCAAGCTACTGCCACAGTCCAGTTAAGGATTTTGTGTAATGGACATTTTATATATATAATATATATATAAAATATATTATATACATAATATAATATATTATATTATGTCTATATATATAAACATATATATATTATTGCCTTATAAATTTTTTCCAAAATCTGAATTGGTGAGTTCAGTTAGAGAACAACTGCACTAACAACTATGATGATAATGGTAGAGAGTGAGAGAAATAGAATGCCTATCTTGAATCCAGGCAGGGGATGGGGGAGGAGAGAGATGAGAGGCATTGGTGGTGGGAAGATTGTACTGGTGAAGGTAGGTATACTTTTTATAACTGAAAACCAACTACAAACATGTTTGTAATCATGATGCTTAAATAAATATATTAATAAGAAAAAAGAGGGGCCGGAGAGGTGGCGCTAGAGGTAAGGTGTCTGCGTTGCAAGCGCTAGCCAAGGAAGGACCGCGGTTCAATCCCTTGGCGTCCCATATGGTCCCCCCAAGCCAGGGGCAATTTCTGAGCGCTTAGCCAGGTGTAACCCCTGAGCATCAAATGGGTGTGGCCCAAAAAAATAAGAAAAAAGAAAAATCTGAATTATGAAATACACATATGATTCAGGCACTTCATATGAAAAATTTGGGGCTTATTAAAGAATTTTGAATAACAGCTATCCTATCTTTCCATATTTCTTTCTGAAAGTTATAGTTGATAAACTGATCAATAAGTGCCAATTTTAAAATGTGAATAGAGAGGCTGGAGCATTGGCGCAGGGTGTAAGTCATCTGCCTCAAGCGCACGAGCCTAGGACAGACTGAGGTTTGATCCCCCGGCATCCCATATGGACCCCCAAGCCAGGTACGATTTCTGAGCACATAGCCAGGAGTAACCCCTGAGTGCCACAGGGTGTAGCTCAAAAACCAAAAAAAAATTGTGAATAGTATGAAGAATAAAAAAATTCATGTGAAACTCCATATGAAAAACATTGGGATTATTGAAGAATTTTGAATAATAGTTACCCTATCCTTCCATATTCTTATCATTCTAAAAGTTTTAGTTGGTAAGTTGACCCATATCGCCAATTTCAAAATGTGAATAAGCTGAAGAATAAGAAGAAAATTCAGTCATCTGTATCATAGCAAGAGACAGTGTGTTGGAATGTTCTGATGCAAGAGTGTATGATGACTAATAATACAGATAATTTTATTCTTATTGCTTGGGCGTACACACTGCTTATAATTAATACTTGTTCACTTCCTAACACCTACAAGAATTAAATATTATTACCACTAATTCCCTGGTGACACACTGAGGTTTTAAGTGACCTTTTTTAAGTTTAAATTAATGTTAGGATGTGTGAGCCTCAGGCTCCTTATTAATTATTTTACAGTCATTTATTAGTTGTCCAGCTGTACATATTGCAGTCTAAGAAGTATAGAGAAGAAAAGGTGAAAGGCAATTTGGAGTTTGAGCTCACTGGAAAGATCAGAGAGCTATCAAAAATTTACACATTGGTTGCATGTTTCCAAATATATAAGGGAAGTAAGGTTGTTTGCAGGAATGAAGGTCAGGATGGTGTAGCTATTCAGGATTAGACCTGCCCACAAGGATAAAGATACTCAGACTCCAAATAACATACAGGACATTATACTCCTAGGGTGGAGACAGAGCTCATTATCCAGGCTGACCCTGCACATTTGAACCAAACATTAGGACTAAAAAGCATCTAAGAGGCTCACCAAGCCATGGTTCAGCAATCAACCATGCAAGCCATACATCACTAAGGACAGCAAGACTAATATCTGTGCATGATGGCTATGAAAGGAACAATAAGACTCAGAATACTAGTTATTAAGATGAAAACTCAGAATGACCATTTTAAAACATCTACACCAAGACGGGGCTTGTTACACCCAGAGTTATTACTTGGTTATCAGAGATGGAGTTCTGTGTGGAAACTGGTGTCATCTTGAAGTCTAGGATTAAACTGAGATCCAAGGCAGCAGCTGACCAACTTTGTAATCCTGCTCCAGACACAGTTTCTGAGACAGTACAGGATTTAAAAGTTCCCAGAATTCAAAGATGAGGCTTTGCTCCTTAACTTCATTTGAGTTGGAAGATGAGTGTTAAATGAAAGATCAAGTAATTCATAGATTAAATGAGCCAACTTTGTACATGAGAAACTGAAGGCAACTAATGAATCAAAGGAGAAAGTAGTGAATTTAGGTTTGAAAAGTTGTTTGGGAGTGGATGAACTGTGTGGTGAGGAGACACATTCATAAATCCACTAGGGGTAATGGTAGAAACAGCAAGAAATCCACAGCAGCCATCTTTGATCTATGAAGCTAGTCTTGATTTTCAAGGGAAAAATTTTCATCCATGTCATAAATGTTTGCCTATACCTGGCTAGAAAGAGAAAAGAAAAATTGTACAAAAGAATAACAGACAATAATGAAGAAGAAACAAAGCACTATGGAAATATATAAAGACATATGAATGGAGCATGAAGCTATACTGGAAATAGAGAGAACTCAGGATAAATAGAGAGAAAAGATAAATCAAGTAATGAATTTTGAAGTTCACGTAAAATTCACAAACTTTAAAACATTGATTCAAATGTGGGAAAATAGGGAGGCTTTTTTGGTATTGAGGAAGTATATTAAAACATTTATATCTATCTCATAATTTTTAATTTATATTGTTTTCAAAATATTCTAATTGCTTTTCCACAAAAATTGATGTTTTTTTTTTTTTTGCAAATGTTTACTTTTACTAACCTCTCTTCAAATGATTTCTATGATTTTGTATAAGAAGTGAAAATTGCGGGGCCCGGGAGATAGCATGGAGGTAAGGCATTTGCCTTTCATGCAAAAGGTCATCTATTCGAATCCTGGTGCCCCATATGGTCCCCCGTGCCTGCCAGGAGCAATTTCTGAGCATGGAGCCAGCAGAAGTAACCCCTCTGCATTGCCGGGTGTGACCCAAAAACAAAACAAAACAAAACAAACAAAAAAAAAAGAAGTGAAAATTGCATTTGGGATAACAAATTTCACAGCCACTAGTACAAGTGATAAAAGAAAGATTATGACTATCTCTGCTTTAATTACTGTTATAGCCTTGATTTTCATCTTGTTAACTGTAGTTTATGTCCTCTACTTTGTACTCTGCATGGAAATATGAATAATTATCCCATTGACTTGCCAATAGAAAGGCATTCTCTGATTCATCAAGTCATTGATTTTGGCTGGGCGAAGTATTGTGATTTTTCCCAGCTGTCTCAAATGGAAAATGCTTATTTGCAGAGCAGGGCATGATTTCTTTACTGATTGAGGTGGAGCTGCCGAGATTCCACATCTCTATCTTCTCTGTCTCCTGGAGAGCCACTGTGTTTTCTGACTGAACAGCCCATTCACATCGATTGTTTCCTCCAAAGCCTAAGACAGAGTTAGTGCTCTAAACTAGAGAACTTCACTAGTCCAACTTTGAGTAAGTACTGGTACTTCAGGGCATAGAGTGAATCAGTGTCCTTGGTTTAAGCATTTGCTGTTCAGACTCTAGAAGCAATAGAGATACCATACATTATCCACAGCTGTATAAATATAAATTGAATCTACATATAATCCCCCCTTCAGTTAAAAAATGTAACAGCTATTTAAATATTGCTTAACATCTGGGGAACGTCTAGTCATAAAGCTACCACCACCCAATTTAACAGCACCTACGATGACAGACACCAGTCACACCTAATACCATATAGTCTCTACTACATCTACAACTGAAATGACAACAATTTCTGGACTACTAACAATAACTCTGCCAATTGAACCTAAAAGTAGCAATATGTTAACAAAGAGTGACCTGTGCTCAACTACTGCTAATCACTTTATTGGTTCTGAAAATGATTTAAACTTCTTCAATATCTAAATCTTTAGTGGTCAGTTAAATTATTTTAAATAACATTGATATTTCTTTTTCTTTTTTTGGTTTGGGCCACAGAAGTCGCTCCTGGCTTTGGGGACCATATGGGAAATCGGGGGATCCAACCGCGGTCCATCCTAGGCTAGCGCAGTCAAGGCAGGCACCTTACCTCCAGCACCACCGCCCGGCCCCGATATTTCTTCTTCAAATATTTTGGGAGACAGGAATTTAATAAATGAGAGAGTAGTAAATAATTCTTCCAGCAACTGTGGTGCTAAACAAAAGAAAAATTATCTGAAGAAAAATGTTGAAAAACAACTTATTTTGCATAATAGAAAAGCAAACAAATTATTCTTTTTTTTTTTTAAGAGAAGCCTGCATCTATCTTCAAACTTTATTATTATTTTTTTGTCTTTTTTTAACCACACCCGGCGATGCTCAGGGCTATTCCTAGCTTTGCTCAGGAGCCTTTCTGGCATGCTGGGGGGGCGGGAGGGGGGGCCATGTGGGATGCCGGTGACCTAACTCAGGTGGAGCACATGCAAGACAAGCTCCCTACCCGCTGTTTAATATGTGGGAACCTAAAGATACACAGAGAGGGCAATAGGTAAAAAATGGAAAAACAGATCTACCCAACTGAGGTTTTTGAAGGGAGAGTTACTATAAGGGCAATGGGGGTCCTTGGAGAAGGGAGGTGAGTACTTTGGTGAGTGGGTGGTATTGCAATTATGTGCACAATAAATCATCATGAACAACGTTATAAATCACAGATATCAAACAAAAAGTATATTAGCATATTAAAAATTATTCCTTGTGAGTTTATTTAACATACTCATATATTGATTCAATACACAAAGAATTGGTGTACTGACGACAAAATGTTCTGAATAGTAAACAAGTGACTGAATTCCAACAGATGGACCCCTAATTTTATAAACAGAAGAATAGTGTTGAGAATGAATACCAACAAATATTATTAAATATTTCCCTGTGAGACATCATCAAATTGCTTGGCGAGTAGTCCTAGATTTGGATTGTTTCCTCAGAAAAACTGTCAGACTCTTAGAAAAGAGTATATAAGTTCTAATAAAATGAATATCTGATTGGCTTAAAAGACAAAAAAAAAGGTTAATTGGCTAGCACAGCACTGTAGCACATTGGTAATAGTTATTATTGGAGTAATTTCAGTGCTATTGCTATGGATACCAATAAAATATTCCCACTGATTTCACTTAAAACAATCACCTGTGATGATAGCTTTAGATTCAAAATCAGGTATTAGTGACTGTGACCATAGTTAAATATAACAAAATTAAGGTGGCAATTAAATATTTTGTGATTTTAAAAAAGAGTCTTATGTAGTATAGATTTATTCAAGCATGGTATAGCATTTGTGCTAGTTTTAATTTCAATTTCTGGTGCAGGTATCTGAAGCAAATTGTAAATTCTTTTGAAATAGTGCTATCTGTGAAGTAACAGGCTCTGCTACAATGGTAAATGTAGTTTAAGTAGGCTTAATTAAAATAGAAGATTCATTAGATAGTTACT
>PVKC010007185.1:0-29893 GCA_004027635.1 Crocidura indochinensis
CAGCAAAGAAATTGGTCAATGTTGAGATGAAGCCAAACAGAATAAATCTCCAAAATGAAAGACAACGTTGACATTACCTACTTTGTGAGACCTACAAAACAGATGAATCTCAACTTGGCAGTATTCCTCTGTGACCATGAAGGGAGTGGGTGCCTGGAGATCAGTTGAAAGTTCTTGTGTTTTACCAAAGTAGCAAGAAAGTTGCAAAAACTGTGCCTGGCTTTTAACAAGCATATAAATTCAAAGGCAGTTAATAAATAATAGTAATATTTGAAAATTAACACATTCATATAAGGAAATGAAATGAAATTGGGGAGTGCTACCAATGGCAGCAAAACTGAAGGAAAAAAGAATAAAGCATAATTCAAGCACTACAAACATGAACTAAGTAGAATGATAGGAAGAAAATTTAATTAGATAAACTCAATAGTGAAGAGAAGGGTAGTTCCATTCTTTACTAAGAAACAAAGTAGGCTAGAGGGCCAAGACAGAGGTCATGATGGTTGTCTTGTATATGGTTGACCCCAGTTCTATTACCCCCAGCACTACCTGATTCCCTAGAATTTCTTGGCACAGGCCTGAAGGATCCTAAGCATCTCCAGACTTGGTCCTGAAACCAGGACATGAGCAGCATAACATTCGTGGGACCTTCACAAGTCAGTTGCCCCAGAATGTCCAAGAGGGATCCCTCCTGAGTACCCATGGGAGATCCAAACATCAATAAATGAATAAAACTGAGAAAGAAATATTTATTGTAGTATATATTTCTAAGCAGTAGAATATGCATCAATAATATAAATGCCGAAAGTGTGTAGAGACTGAGATGGGATAGTACGGATGAAGGCAGAAGGCAAGACTTAGTTTGACCTTAGTCTTCTGTCCAATATCCATGTGATCTTGGGCAAATACTTAAGTTTTGAATTTTGCTTTCCAAAGCAGCCGAACTGAGACAATAAAATGTCATTATCTTGCTACTTCATTATCATAAATTATTGTGAGAGTATGAGATAAAATATGTAATATAAAAAAATGCATGTATCAGTACCTGACATGTAGAGAAATGATTATTAATGTGGTGGGGGAAGCTAGGGCAGTTTTTATATTGTGAAACCTCTTGAATTTGAGGAATGAATGAGTCAAAATAAAACAGTAAGAAGGTCAAGAAAAACAGAGGGAAATGAACAAAACCTAAGGGACCAAACCAGGCAGATGAGGTTTAAGGGGCCTCGGGTGAAACACAGGAAGACTGGCTAGGGAATGCTTATTTCCTTGGTATCCATTTCCTCCTAGTTTTTCATGTCCCTCCAGGATATCTTGCTGGAAGTCAACAGTTACCATGAGAGAACATCTGTATCCAAAAGCAGCTGTATATGCATTTGTCTCAGTAAAAAAATACTTTTCAGAGTTTGGACATTAATGCTGTGTGTCACCGGTAATATCATGAGAAATCCAGAGAGAAAAATGTGATCTGTGCAATTAGCAGCCCTCAGGCAATAAAGTTTCTCTTTTAGAGAATGTCAAAATACTGATGCTGGAGGCAGAGTCCCTTGCCAGAGAAAATACCTAAATTCACATTGTTTCTGGCTACACAATTCACACACAAACACATATGCATATATATACATATACAGTGGCACGAAGTATACCCTTGATCCATGTATATACACACCTTCCAAATGTGTCTGCATTCAAATATATACCATATGCACACCAAAAGCATCACATATACATCACATGTGGGAACATTTGTTTGTATATGTGTGTACATCAAACACATGTTCTCACAACCAATTAGTGTATAATCATATGTGTGCATGGTTCATAGTCATGCATTTCATTATTTATGTACAAAGTTCAAGAATGTACATATATGTCATATTTATGAAAAATGTCTGTTTATATAAAATCCACCTATGTATGTTGGTGGCACATGTGCATAGACAGACATTTACACACTGCACATGAAAAACATGACTACAATTATGTGAACATAGTCATTAACAACTAAATATCATTATTCTCTGATTTGCTTTAATTCTAAGTTTACATTTCTTGTACTCTTCCCAATTTTGTTGCTGTTATTTGGGGTGAAGGGGCACACTGGGTGCTGCTCAGGACTTACTCCTGACACTAACCTCAGAAATCTCTCCTGGGTGTTATAAGGGTGCCAAGAATCAAACCCAGGTTGACCATCTGCAAGGCAAGCACCCTATCTACTGTATTTCAGCTCTGTCCCCTCTTAACAATTTATAAACATGAAAATAAGCCTAGTCAATGTTGATTTTATTTTTAGAAAGTAAGTATATTCTTAAGGGGTTATATTATTCAAATAGTATTCTATCATTGAATCTATCTTGAGTAATGAATTCATTTGTGTACCTTGAGAATATAGTGATTGTAATTTTATAACTATAAAATATGCTCTCTCTAAACAGACAATGAAACGTTGTATTACATTATTATGTTATGCTTATGGTAAAAATATAGTTATGTAATAAAAAACACATTTTATGTAAACCATTGAATACTATTAAATTTGAATAGGAAATCTTTGGCACAAAGAAATCAACACTTGTAGAACATACCACAACATCTTTCTGAATTAACTGATTGTTTTTATGCTCATATACAGCATTCCTTGCTTTTCTTAGATTTTTTTCCAACCCAACCATGAAACTAAAATAGTTGAACTTTTTGCCTCTTTTTACTACTTCTCTTGGTAGTATAGTTGAATACAAAGCTACACATAGATTTTTTGCTATATTTCCCTGGATTTTGTGTGGGAAAACTTGTTCAAATGCATGTACTGGCAAGAGGGGAGGTAGAAAATGATTGAGTAATCCAGTGGGTCAGCTTTCTTAAGAGAGTATATAGACTTGGAAACCTTTGTTTAAATTTCTGTACAATTTGTAAAATGTATAGAAGATTGGAAGGTTGCATCTATGCCAAGAGTCTTTCTCCTAACAAAAGAATACTTATATGGAATTAATAAATTTAACTATAATGTTACATAAAAGGAGAAATAGCTCATCAAACACAGAATGAAATCTAAAAGTTAAATGAAAATCATCAATTGAGAACTTTTTTTTAAAAAAAAATCCCTCAAAAGACAATAGTCTTAAGAGTTAATTGGGGCCCGGGAGATAGCATGGAGGTAACGCATTTGCCTTTCATACAAAAGGTCATTGGTTCGAATCCCGGTGCCCCGTATGGTCCCCCGTGCCTGCCAGGAACAATTTCTGAGCATGGAGCCAGGAGTAACCCCTGAGCACTGCTGGGTGTGACCCAAAAACCACACACACACACAAAAAAAAGAGTTCAGATACTTGGCCTACATGTTGCCAACTCCAGGTCTATCCATGACACCACAGAGTCTCCCCTAGGACCACTGAGGTGGGCCAGGTAATCTCCACACTTGGCTTAATAAATTTACAGATTCATGCCTATAAATTTCTCTAATACCTAAATCAATTTTTTCTAAATTTATTGTGGTGAAGTTTCAGGATTTCCTTTCCATTTTGTTCCCATTTTCACATAAAAATACACAATAAATAACTCCTGCATTCCCATACAAACCCTCATATTCAAATATATAAATATATATGTATATGCATTATATATGTTTATATATAAATATAACATATAAGTGTAGAAGTGACCCATACCTTTGCAAAACATAAATAATATATTTTAGATCAATGAAACAGATTCATCAAGTAACAATCTTGTTAGACTTATTATAATTTTTTTTTTGGTTTTGGGGTCACACCTGGAGACACTCAGGGGTTACTCCTGGCTATGTACTCAGAAATCGCTCCTGACTTGGGGGACCATATGGAATGCCAGGGAATGGAACCAGTCTGTCTTAGACTAGAATGGGCAAGGCAGATGCCTTACCACTTGCGCCACCGCTCTGGCCCATTATTAATTTTTTTTAATCTTTTTTTTTTTTTTGGTTTTTGGGTCACACCCGGCAGTGCTCAGGGGCTACTCCTGGCTCCATGCTCAGAAATTGATCCTGGCAGGCACGGGGGACCATGTGGGGCACCGGGATTCGAACAGATGACCTTTTGCATGAAAGGCAAACGCCTTACCTCCATGCTATCTCCCGGGCCCCAATTTTTTTTAATCTTGCTAAAAAAAATGCTTTAGGTCATTTACTATGATAGAATTGTCCATCCGTGTAACAATATTTATATGCCAAGATTCAAGGAATACATTTTATTCCTTTGGGATATTAAGAAGCTTCAAACAGGTCTACTCAAAAAAAAGCATCATAACTATGACAGCATCTAAATGTTTTAAAGAAGTTTACTCACAAATAGCAACCACATATAGGGAACTTAAAAACAAAGAACATCCCAGTGCTTGAGTTCCACCAGTTTCTATTCTGACTTGGAGAGGAACAGGGGGAGGCAGTGAGATGGGGGGAGCGGCAATCAAACCAAGCGAGTTCAAAAGAAAACCTTTCTGCTTCCAGTGACTGACTGCCCTCCCAATTATTAATGAAGAAAGACTCCCTTTTTTTCCATTTCCTAATGATGTCCACAGCAAACTGGCTACGTACAGCAGAGTATTTAAGTAAACTATTTCAAGGGCATTCATCATAAGTGGATACAGAGAGAACAGACTCCTGTTTCAGTTTCAAGGTTTAAATGTCAAACACCTGGAGACATAATTACTCAACCTTAAAATCATTCTCTGCGTTCATGGTTCTGGTTCAGGGCAAGTCAAACTAGTAAGTAAAGTTCAAGATGCTGTTTGGGCTGGGAGACGAAGAGTACAGATGGAGTGTGGGAGGGCAACAAGGAGAGGTCTGTGATTATGTTCTTAACCCAAAAGCACACTTGCTCCATTACATTATAGCAAGGATTCACATACTGAAAAGCTATATTCATATGTAACTTGGATGGGAAGAACAATGGACCCCCTATGTGCAGAAAGTGCTCTGACTGAAAAGTAATATTATCAAAATTTTTGCCATGAAGGATTATTTAGTAAAACCAGAATTTCCTAGCATCAACAAACTTCTAGAACAGGAAAGACATCTGTCCTTTATTTCAAATGCACTTAAAAAAGACAGTCCTCATCCTAATTGTTTTACCTCTCCAAGTAATAGTCTTCCATCATGGATCACTGGGTTCTTTAACAAATTCTGAATATAAGTGAAGAAATAATGCAAAATGGAGAGTAAGAGTCATTAGAATCATTCCATGTACTTTCAGGTGCTCCTGATTTTAAAATGTTTCAGAATTCTCAAGGACAGAACTCAGATACCCCTGAATATATTCATCCTACGCTCAGCTGACCAAATTCTCAACTGATTAAACTCCTTAATATCTTCTAACTCACAAAATTTCAACTGTGAAATTGAGTCATTTGCATTTCTATTGATCATGTGGCAGAATTTTTGTTGTGCTTGTATAACAATTCTAACTGGGAAACAGTCTTGTGGTGGCTCCAGCAACCCAGAAAAGCTAGAGGCATCCTCTTCAATACGTTGAGGGTAGCTCATTACACTCAACTGCCTTGCACTGAGTGTGACTAAGAATAAATGGAAGAAAAGTCCAAATGACGTTGTTCATTAAAAAAAATGGTGGCCAGGGGTCAGAGAGGTAGCATGGAGGTAAGGTGTTTGCCTTGCATGCAGAAGGACGGTGGTTTGAATCCCGGCATACCATATGGTCCCCTGAGCCTGCCAGGAGAGCCAGGATTAACCCCTGAGCGCTGCCGGGTGTGACCCAAAAACCAAAAAAATAACAAAATTAAACAAAACAAAAAAATCTTGACCAGCAAATCAAATTGGAAGCATTCCTAGACCTATGATTTTATCTAACCATAAAGATTCTAAATGCTAATAAATATATCTACATATCTACTCAAGATACTTATAAATTCCTGTTGCTTATTTAAAATATCTAACCAAACATGTGCATTCTTTTTCTGAACACGGAAAACCAATTTGTGATTATTCTCTGTAAGGCGGGTGTTTTACCATTCTTACTACAAAAAACTTAAAGTGGTAAGTAATTGCTTAAAGTTTTAGTCAAGCATAGTCACCTTAAGATTTCAATGTCATATTCTCAACTAATAAGGATTGCAAATAAGAATGAGAGAAGTCTGTAAATGCAAATTCCAACTGTGTTAGAAAGCAAGGAGTAACTTCTAATTCTGAAGTTAAAGACCCAATTGAAAGCTAAAATCAGTTTGTCTACAAAACAAAGTGATCTTAGGTTAATCTTTATACTTCCACAATTTTGGTTTTATACAATTTTCTTCATGTTAGAATAGCCATCCTCCTCCTAACTTCAGAAGAACACAATTTAATTACAATCTATTCATTTTTTCCCAAATTGCATGTGATCAACTTGATTAGTGGGAATCCTGAGGATATATGTGACATCAGTGAAAAACTGGTCAATATCAAACAATCTTTTTTTTATTTAAATAAAACTTTATTTACACTTCAAAAAAAGTTTATGATTGTAGTTTTTTTATATTTTTTTATTTTTAAATATGAGAACAAAGATGCAAAGAAAGAGGACAAGGTAAAGTTACAGTGGAAGGACGATCACCCATAAACAGACTTCACATAAGTCCCCTTGCTGATATCTTGATATCTTTGAGCTTTCAGCCAAAGAATATTAAGAAAAATAAAACAGAACCCATGTACAATTACTTTGCCCCTCAAGACCCCAGATTGTAATACATATTTCTTAGCAGCACATCAAGCATTCTAAAGCCATAAAACCTATGTAACTCCTTAAACATTGAAGGCATAGTACTTTTTTTTACATTTCCATGCTTATGCATATTAGTTTAAGTTAGCTTCAAAAGTGGGTGCTTCTTTTTAAGGATAAGAGTCAAAGGAGCACAGTAAAAATGGCGCTGGAGTGGCAATAATTGTTTGCATTGACCCACCAAAATATGGGGATCATGGAAAGGGAAATCCTTGGCCTAAATACAAGGGTACCAAACCCCTGATGTTTCCTGGCATAAGACCAGCTCTAGGCTCCAGGCAAACTAGATTGCCCAATCCCAGTCGTTGTCTGTATTGCCAACACACTTTTATTTTCCACGATGTCTCTGTTGTTGGTATCATGTTTCTGTATTAAAGATCCTGGGATCTGGGGCGGTGGCGCTGGAGATAAGGTGCCTGCGCTAACCTAGGATGGACCATGGTTTGATCCCCCAGTTCCCCATATGGTCCCCCGTGCCTGCCAGGAGCGACTTCTGAGCGAATAGCCAGGAGTAACCCCTGAGCGTCACCAGGTGTGACCCAAAAAAACAAAAACAAAACAAAACAAAACAAAAAAGATCCTGGGATCTGAATATCCTATATTGCAGTTAGGATGGTGCAGAGTGTCCACTTGTTTCACCTTACAATTAAAGGGCAATGCAGAAAGCCCTGTCCAGTATGCAGGTCGTTGATGTTCTTAGGTCTTCTCAGTGTTAAGGGAAGTCTCTTGTGAGTAGATCAATGTCAGAGCAGCGGTAGGGTCTTTCCTGGTAGAGGATTGCTTCCAGGTGTTGTGAAAAATCTTGTGTCTTTCCTAGATAGCTTTCCTAGTTCAGGGGTGAATGGAGAATGGAGAGGCCTGTGCAGGTCAATATGCCAATGTTCAGGGTGTAAGGTCCATTGCACTACAAGATTGTCTATTAGATAAAAATTTATTTGAGTGTAAGTATTTCCCATTATAATGTGCCTATGCAAACAAGGAACAATGCCACATGGTTTTATAGGCCATTATGGGGGATGCAGGAACATGTATAAAACTCCCCATGACGTGCTTAAACATAGGAATTGAACTGAGGGACTCTTCACCGAATATTTATTGAAAAGACCACAAAGAGAAGAAAAGATAAAAAGTGGGGAAAATCTTCACTGTTTACGAGAATATTTAGTAAGATTTAGCTGTCAAAGAAAATAGATATAAAATATTTAAAGCCATACGTGTACATTTTATGTCTTTTGATATAGTTGGGTTTGTTATATCCAGTGAAACACGGTGTGTGATTAGGAATGTGGAGAACAGTAGTTGAAAAGGGTAAATGGGGGGGTACTGAAATGGGGGTGATAGAGTTGAAAATTGAAATCAGCTTTACAGGGGTGTGTGAAAGGTCAGAATACCAGATGGACATTCTACATACACAAAACATAACTTAAGGATGGGATGTATTATTAACATAGGCGGTGCGCGCGGGGGCAATAGCCCCCAAACGGTTTTGAATATGTAGACTAGTAAGAAAATGCGAGAGACTGCCTTAGAAAAAAATGAGCAGCTAATAAGACCCCCCAAATTTGGACTCATCTGGAGGCTGAGGGGCAGGAGAGGGTGAGGCTGGGGGCCTACCAAGGCTCCCAGTCTGGCCAAGCAAGGGAGAAAGCCTTCGACATTGGGCCCACCCCTGGCCCCATGCCGGGGAGATCCAGGCTCAGGATCCAACCACCATTCCCTGGAGAATCAGCAGCCAGGATCCACCCGCCCTCCTCCCTAGCCCTCACACCCTGCACAGGGGCAAGGGCGGGGAAAACTTGGGATTCCCCTCCCAGAGGGGCCACCTACACCCACCTTTTCTGGCCACCTGGGTCGCCACCCCAGGAGGCCCTGGAGGCTGGGGGGGGGCAGGAGAGGGTGCAGCTGGGGCCAATATCAATCTAATTGCAAAATACTTAGAATGCTTTTGCATAGAGAAATGCTGAATGGTCACAAGATTAGCAGCCAAAGCAGGAAATTTACACATACACACGAACAATACACACACACACACACACACACACACACACACACACACACACACATACACACAACATTGTATCACCTCCTATAACTTTGGATTCTTATAAGGAGAATCAAGGGAAAGTAATAATCATTGAAAGCCTTGCTAAAGCACTTGGAAAGGGCTAACGCTCTTTCTACCTAACCATTTGTTTAAAAAAAAAGATTAGGTCAAGCACTTGCCTCACATGTTTAAAGTCCCAAATTTCAACCAAGTCACACAAAAACAGAAAGAAATGAAAGGGAAATAACTGGCCCAAAATTACTTTGTTTGGTGTTGGAAAATTAATGATTACTAGAGTGGATTCTAAGGTAATTTTCTCTCTGAGATATAATAGAATTCATTTTAGAATAAGGTAATATTAGTACCCACAGTAATATAGATATAGCCATATCTTAGATGAGCTTGATTATATGAGAACTCCTTAATAAAAAAAATATTTTGCTGGTCCCAAAAGATAGTATAATGGGAAGGGTGTTTGCCTTGCATGCAGCCAATCAGGTTCTACCCCAACACCACATATGGTCCCATCAGGAGTAACTCCCGAGCACAGAAGAGGGAGTAAGCCCTAAATACTGTTGGGTGTGGCTCCAAAACAAAATAAAAACGTACTATTGGATGAATGAATGGATTTTTGCAAATGAAAACACAAGGTTCAGAAAAGCAAGGCATTTTCCCCAATCACTGAACTAAGTCAGCGTGTCTTCATCCCCTTCAGGCCTGTGTTTCTCTCTGGATCAAAGACCTATAGAAACTTCCAGCAAGTAGCAGAACTTCTGTGCATGTAATGTACAGCTTCTTTCCCCTGTACTGGTTTACCTTTTATGGAATGAATCTAAGACAGCTGTGAACAACGGGATAACTTAGATGATAAAAAAAAAAAAAAGTTTTGAACTAAATGTAAAGCATGATCAATATAAACCTGAATTATCAATAAATTTTAAACAGAGTTGTTCCTAGCCTTGAAAAAAATTCATGTAAAGAGACAAGAAATACATGCAGAAACAGTTTCTGCAGTGGGCAAAATATATCAAATTCTTGTAGAGGAATCAGGAAAGGGAGGGTCTAGATAAGAACTGTTTGTCAGTTTTTAGTGGTCAAGAAAGTTTCTTTGAGGTAGGGAAAGTAGGACAAGGCTTTGGGGAAATGGGTAGGTTTTGCTGAGAGAAGGAAGGAAAGAGGGCATGGAAGGCTAAGAAATTTCATGGAGTTCAATTGTGCAAAGTTTGTCTACAAGTAGCTTTTATAGATAGAGCATATTTATACACAGGAACTATTGGGACCAAAGCTTGAAGAATTCTGAATAGCAAGTGAAGGCTTGGGGCTGTGGACTTTAAGCAACCAGGGAATGACACAATACATTGGAGGTTTTTAGGAAGATCAAGATGAGCAGAAGCACCTAGAGGTTCAGAGAAGTGTCATAAGGACAACTTAAGTAGGGAAATGGCAGTCGGAATGAGAGACAGAACAAAATGATTATTCAAACTTATTCAGGATAAAACATAGAAATTGGTTGAAATGGAGAAAACAAGAATTACCCAGGGATTTCCAGACTTTATAACTAATAAAACAGTAGTTTGAAAAACAATATGGGGCTGGAGCAGTGAGGCAAGCTGTAAGGCATCTGTCTTGCAAGCGCTAGCCTAGGACAGACTGCGGTTCCATCCCCCGGGAGTCCCATATGGTTCTCCCAAGTCAGGAGTGATTTCTGAGCACATAGCCAGGAGTAACCCCTGAGTGTCAATGGGTGTAGCCCCCCCCCCAAATAAAATAAAAAACAAAAAAAGAAAAGAAAAGAAAGAAAGAAAAACAACAATAAAATATTTCAAGAAAAAATAAAAGAAAAAAGAGCAGGTTTTCTCTACAACTAGAGAAGTTTTGGCTAATTGAGAGGTAAGTGGTATGTCTGAACTGAAAAACTTGTGAACAGTTGGAAACTATGAGAGGAAATGGAAAGCAAGTTATGATGTCATCCATCTTTGATGCTAAAAAGATCCTGGCCAAGGTCTGGGAGAGAAGGTCTCCGAAAGAAGTATAGGCACTGAGGGACCTGGGAAAGGACAGAAAGAGACCAAGCGACAATTAGGGGAAAATAGAGCTGCAGAAATCCAGAGGCATGCCAGTTCTAGAAGGAAAAGTAAGCCATGCATGACTGCTGAAAGAGTTAGTGGCCTCGCACCAGGGAGACAATTCAAAAAACTGGACCTTGTGCTGGTAAGTGGAGGTACTAGGTTTGATTCCTGGTATCACCTGGTTAGTCAGTCTCCTGGACTGAAGCTGCACAGAACTGAGTATTTCTGAGTGATCCCCAGAATCTCTTGAACACTGTTTGAGACCCCAGCCACCACCATATTCCCCCCTCCCAAAAAAAAGGCAAAGTAGCCTCTCTCTATCCTGTTCCTTACAGGAAGCCAGATTAATGCTTGTTTTCGAATCTTTTGACTAGCACCATCACTGAGCTCCCACTGCACAGGATGAGGAGGCTTTAAATTGGATGACAGCATCAACTTCTACAAATGTCCTAAGATGAGGATAAAATTCATGGAACTGATTTTCCCATGTCTTAATCTTTATGTATTTGAGAACTATATTGCCTAGCAAGAGGGAAAGAAACCTACTGTTTGGGAACATTGTCATGTTGTACCAAACCTAGCCTAGAAACTGTCATAGCGGTACAGACAGCACAAACCACTTCAAGATGCGGGGAGAACCAAACTTGGAGTTTTATTTATTTCAAGGCATGTTGGTTTTTGTTGTTTTGTGTTGGGGGGGGTTGTTTGCTTGGTTGGTTGGCTGGGTTTTTTGTTGTTATTGTTAGTTGTTTAGTTTATTTTTGGGGGGGGAGATGGTGGAGAAGAAGGGGAAAGTTTCCAATTAAAATGTTAAAAATGTCAACATTTGATTGATTAGAGTTTTCCTGGCTTAACCAGTAAGTTGATTTGAACGGTTCACCTATTAATACAGTAAAAACACATGTTAAAGATTACAAATTGTTTAACAAGTTTTGATAAACAAGTCCCCTGGTGGTCCCAAATTTCTGAGAAGCAGATGGGAGAGGAACAATTTTATAGAATCTCCTTCATAACTGCACAAAGTCGAAGAGGTCTAAAGTAGGTATTAGTGCAAATAAGGGACATTCTCAGACAATAAAGAGACACAATTGCCTCTGTTAGCACAACAATTAATTTTGTTTGCAGAGTACCAGTCAGTCTATTTGTTACCAGGAATGTGCTAATTATTCTTGCTAATTACATGCAAAACATTCATTATCACCTATAAGTGGAACTGGACCCCTCAGGTTTCAGTGACAAATTAATTACTGTGTTTTCCTTATGAATGTATTTCTAGTTGGTTCCTGGTATTCTCTGAAAAAATAAATGCTTTCGCAGCTGCTTCTCTCTCAGAGCACTCATTAAAATGGAAAGTCGGTTTGCAGAGCTATATCAGTTTCTTTCCCAGTTCTATATGGGCGGAGGTCCTGAAAGTCTCCCACTCCAATCACGGATTTCTAAATGCTGAAGCCTGGCGAAATGCACGCAGCTGAGTTTCATTAGGAGCAGGGTAGAGATCTGCACCAGTAGCCACTCACCAAACCTCAGAGAGAAGGCACTGTGCCAGTAGCTGGGGAGAATAGAATCCTATGCCCGATACACAGTCCCACATCCAAAGACTAGCCTTTCCAAAGGTTAGAGTGACATTTTGTAATCTGGTCCAAATCTGGGGCCATTGAGTTTTATCCCTTGCCTCCACACCCAATTTGGATTCCAATTCATCACAAAACCAATCTGGAACTGCCAATTTACATCTATGGTCTTCCACTTTAGAATAACCCAACTGAAGGAATGCACTTCCTTTTATTCTACATGTAAATTACATTGAAAAGGGTAGGCTTTATACATATCTGACTTTGCCTTCACCCTGGCTTATTCTTTCTTCACCATTCTAAAAAATTGGTCCTCTTCTTCCCTTTCTCCCTTTCTTACATTTTCTTTCCACAGTGGGAACAAAATAAAAACTTACAGAATGAGAGCCTTTGGGTCCAGTCTTTGAATGAGCCTTGGCCTGTCCTGTCCATCCAGAATCAATAGCCCAGGATTAGCTCTCACTTGCTCTTTTCACCACTTAATCGCACTTTCTAAAAAGTATTTAAGTCAAGTACATTTGAGGTGAAAGGTTTGCATTTGAAGGGAAATGCAGACAAGCAGTACTGCTACCATCTCCACATCCCCTAAAAGCCCTTCTTGTCAGGGCAGTGTCTTCAAATCCTAATGGATCCGGATTGAAGGAGAACCTGCATTATGCATGAGAGAATTTACCAATATTTTAATCAATTATGTTCATGAACCGTCTAGCCCTGAAGGCACATTTGACAAAAAGAAAAGAAACACTAAAGCAGATTTCTATGCTCCCCGAGTGTATGTTTATTCATGCGAAAGCTTCTTCTAGGTCTCTGTGAATTTATTTGCCTTGGCTCTTTGGAGATGCATGTGCCTTCTGTCTGTCAAATTTGGTCTATTTCTATAACAGTTCTGCAACACAGATGCAAACAGTAGCTCTTGAACATAAATAACATGGAGAGGATCTTTTCATGATCACATCATTTACTCTTCCTACCCTTTTCTATTTAAAACTGTATTTGAAAAGAGAAAATGTAGAAAGCTAAGTAATCCTTTACTTGAAGTATACATACATTTCACACTCTAAATGATCTCTTGTGATTGTTTTTCCAGAATTTATATTTGAACTGATGACTTCCATGTTTTAGAAAGGAAGTAGCTCGAAGTTCTCATTTCTTGACTTAGGGTATCACATTTCTTTTTGTTTTGGCTTGTTTTCCATCAGTTTCCTTGATTTTGTCCTCACTTTGTCTGAAATGCGTATGTTTAGATAAATCTGCATGTCTTATGACCATGCAACCAGAAAGTACCCATAAAAGTCAAATCATGGAACTACTTCTGCCTGCTTTTTTGCTTGATTAATGGAGGGAGGACACAGAGCTAACAGAATGTGATCTTCCTGGTAAGTAAAGGCTGGCTCACCCTCCTTTATTGTGTTTTGGCTATGGGGCCATACCCACTGGTACTTAAGAGGTTACTCCAGATTCTGTGCATGCCAGACAAGTCCCCATGCCCTCTTTCTCTCCAGCCCCTCTGGTCATCCTTTTCTTCCTTTCCTGACCTTTTTTCTCCTGTCCTGCATGGCTGCTTTAAGTTCTGCTTCTCCTGCCTTTCTTAAATCCCATCACTTGTCTTCACTCATTTCACTGTGTTAAGCTGGTTTTTATTATATAACAATTATGTAGTATTCTTGTTTACATTACCATATTCCTATTATTTCCAGGATTTGATAAGTATTATGAAATCATTTAGGTTAAAGTTTCAATGTCAAGTTTTGATTTCAGTCCATATCAACTTGTAGATCAGGAAAGGAGTTCTACAGTTCTTTTAATACCAAGGGAGAAGAGCAAAAGTGGTAAAGAGCAATAAAGGAGCAACATGCTGATGGAATTATTTTGGAAGTGAAAGGTAACCCCTGGTAAGCCAACCAAATCATATATGATGTGTGACTACTTAGTCAGCTAAGCAGGAAGTCCCACCCTTGTTGATGTCTCTTCTTAAAGCCCATAAGGGAAGTGCCCTCCCTCAAAAATACTTTGAAGGACTTTCTATACTTATTCTGAGGTTGTTCAACCAACAACCTTGCAATACTCTTTTTTAAATTATAATTCCTTTAAATATAAACCATGTTATCATAAGGGTAATCATCATGGATTATGGGAAATCATGCTGGAGAAACTTCTGGATTATGAACTAAATAAACTCTTAACAAGAAAGCCTGAGAGCATATACATAGGGATCAAGGAAGCTTTGAGTTTACACCCAATTCTTTTTTTTTTTTTACACCCAATTCTTACTAATTCCATGGCAAGTTCTAGTTTGTTTGTTTTTTTGTTTTTTTGTTTTTTTTTTTTTGGTTTTTGGGTCACACCCGGCAGTGCTCAGGGGTTACTCCTGGCTCCATGCTCAGAAATTGCTCCTGGCAGGCACGGGGGACCATATGGGGCACCGGGATTCGAACCGATGACCTTTTGCATGAAAGGCAAACGCCTTACCTAATGCTATCTCCCGGGCCCCTCAAGTTCTAGTTTTTACATGACTCAAATATGAGAACACTACACAATGATAATAAAGACTAAAGATGGGAAGTATCTGATTTGTGCTGCCCTATTCTCCTAAAAAGTTCATGTATCCTAAGATACTGTTGGTCAGCTTTGTATGTGACATAGGTGTCCTACATTTCTCCTAACTCCTCAGAATTTTAAGGAAATTAAGCAAACCAATATGACTGCTTAAAAATCGAAGATCTAGGTTTTCATAATTCTCTCAGTAGCCATCATTTTTCTTTTTTCTTTTCTTTTTCTTTTTTTTTTTTTTTTTGGTTTTTGGGCCACACCCGGTGACGCTCAGGGGTTACTCCTGGCTATTCGCTCAGAAGTCGCTCCTGGCAGGCACGGGGACCATATGGGGAACCAGGGGATCGAACCGCGCAGGCACCTTACCTCCAGCGCCACCGCCCAGCCCCCAGCCATCATTTTTCCTCTTCTATCAGTAACCTTAGGTGGTTTTCAAATGATTTGCTGCTCACTTAACTCAAAAAGCCTTTATCATGTAAATCAAGGGGTGTGAATCTTTGGGTTCATTTTAAGAACAATTATGAAGCTGCCCAGCTATCCAGGGCATTCGTTACTGAAAAGTATCTCAAGGATGTCTCTTTATAAGCTGAATCTGACATTCCACTGTCAGATAGGCAGAGTTGGTATCTGTGTGTGGGACTAGACACGGAGCTGATGGCCAAAAAGGTGCTGAATTTTAACTGTACATGCCTTAAGTTGCAGAGAGAAAAAAGGAACTTAATGGAATGGATGTAGATTCTCTGAGCTTAGGCAGGTGAAGAAAGCACCCAAGATATACTGCAGAACTTACAGAACTCCTGGTTTAAGTAACTCCTATAGGGATTCTCTCTGCTACAATGATCCTTACTGAAAACAGAATGAATTAAACTTGAAAAGGAGGATTCACTGATGGAAAGGCAAACAAATCAAACAAAAACAAAAACAAAAAAATTAAACAAAAACGTGTGGCTTAGACATAAAATAAATAGAGATAGAATTAAAAAAAAAACTCTGAGATCTTTTTCTCATTTACTTTGTCTTGATAACAAAACTACAGATCCAGCTCTCAGACACCACCATGGAAAAGAAGGTGTAACCCTTTGCCATCACCCTCAATGCTCCATCCAGAAATGTGTGCTGCTGTGCTCCATCATCTTCCTCCTCATTAGTATAGTGTTGAGTTGCTGCATGTCATTCAGGAGACTGGGGTTTGATTCTGCAATAGGGAAGTGAACTACACCTTTTCTTGTAAAAGATAAAAAAAAAGAAAAAGAAAAAGAAATGTATACTCTTGGCAACAGATGAAACAGCAGTGAAAGGTTGAGTAACACTTTACCTTAGAACTGAATGTTGCCATACAGGACCATTCTTAACCAAACCCCACTTCCTCTCTACATCTGGAGCTAAATTAACTAGCATTTGCTACCACCACCACCATTTTTTTTCTTTTATCGAATTTTTGGGCCACACCAGTGGTATTCAGAGATATATACCTGACTCTCCTTTCAGGAATCATTTATGGCAGTACTTGGCAGACTAATTGTCAATAAACAATCCAGTATAATGTGGCTGTGTTTTTAAAAAGTGTGTGTGTCCACAGAGATTGGCAGACATCACAAAGAATGAGAACAAGCAGTGTTGGCGGGGATGTGGAGAGAAAGGAGTTCTTATCCACTGCTGGTGGGAATACCGTCTAGTTCAACCCTTCTGGAAAGCGATATGGAGATTCCTCTAAAAACTGGAAATTGAGCTCCCATATGATCCAGCTATACCACTTCTAGGAGTATACCCTTGGAACACAATAATACAATACAAAAATCCCTACCTTACACCTATATTCATTGCAGCACTCATAGCAAGACTCTGGAAACAATCTAGATGCCCTTCAACAGACGAATGGCTAAAGAAACTGTGGTACATATACACAATGGAACATTATGCATCCGTCCGGAGAGATGAGATCATGAATTTACCTATACATGGATGTACATGGAATCTATTATGCTGAGTGAAATAAGTCACAGAGAGAGATAAATATGCAGAATGATCTCACTCACCTATGGGTTTTAAGAAAAATGAAAGACATTCTTGCAATAATTTTCAGAGACAAAAGAGAGAAGGGCTGGACATTACAGCCCACCTCATGTACCTCACCATAGAGAGTCATAAATTTAGTTAGAGAAATAACTACATTTCGAACTATCCTAACAATGAGAATGCATGAGGGAAATAGGAAAGCCTGTCTAGAGTACAGGCGGGGGCAGGGTGGGGAGGAGGGATATTTGGGACATTGGTGGTGGGAATGTTGCACTGGTGATTGGAGGCGTCCTCTTATATGACTGAAACCCAACCACAATCATGTTTGTAATCAAGGTGTTTAAATAAAAAATATTATTAAGCAAAAAAGTGTACGTGTGAAGAGCTTTCTTCATCCAGAGATGTCATTGGTTTGGCACTCAGTGGAACAGACATGGAGTAATACAGATGGGTTGAAAGATAACTAGTGATCCCCTGAATTTCTAAAATACCAATGCTATCTGAAAAGAAACTAATCACTTTTTGGTAGAGACCAATTAAAACACAAATGCAGCTATTGCTGGGGAGATGACAGAAGGAATCTAATGTTTTAATCTGTTGCTTAGTTTAGGTTCTTTTGGGGGAAAGGGGCACGCTCAACTGGCTCTGCACTTAATGATTACTCCTGGCAGACTTAGAGAACTATATGAAGTGCCTGATATCTAACCTAGGCCAGCTACATTCAAGGCAAGTACCCTTCCCACTATACTAACACTCACTCTTTTATTATTATTTTTTTAATTTTTACTTTTGGGGCCACACCCAACAGCACTCAGTTGTTCCTGTCTCTGCACACAGAAATAGTTCCTGGCAGGTTTGGGGGACTATCTGGGATGCAAGGATTGAACCGAGATCCATCCTGGGTTGTCTGCGTGCAAGGCAAATGCCTACCACTGTGCTATCTCTCAGACCCCCCCCCTTTTTTTTTTCAGTTCTTGATGATACTTCTGGATTCCCCTAGTTGAAGAGCATCTCCATACCAGTGGTGTGAATGACCAACCAGAAGGCCCAGAATGAGAATTCTAATCTGGAGGCTGACTGATCTTTAGTCTCTCTAGGGGACGTCCATGTCTACTAGCAATTCAGCTACCTTCTATTACTTCTGTCATAAAGTCATGGATTAAGACACATATTTCATTTCTATTTTGTAATCCATTTATTGAGAAGATTGCAGAAAGTCTAAACACCATGAAAGGTCTTTCTTGGAAATGGTGGCAGGACTGAATTTCTGTCTCCTCTGCCCACCCAACCTCTCAGAGCAAGTAGATCGTTTTAAAAGCATTGTTTCTCTGCCTCATTACCAAAAACAGAAAAATATTTAATATGCTACTTTTTCTGCAATTTAACCCAAGATTTTAATGATCTGAATCATGGATTGCTAAAAGAAAGAGAAAGACGCAAATTCATTTTTAAAATGTTTATTGACAAATTACCTTTGGGATCTATTGATTTTAATTTATTGATTTGTAAATTAGGAATCATTCAGGCTAGAAAATAGAAAATTGTCCCAAAGAGCCATAAAAAGCAACAGGGCTGCTAGGTAAATATACATTATATTGGCATTATGAGGAATTTTTGAAGTAGGTTGAGTAACTACTGGCAAGTTTTGTTTGGCTTGTTCTGGCTTACTTAAAAAAAAAAAATCTACTGGGAGCCGGGAGGTGGCGCAGGAGGTAAGGTGCCTGCTGCCTTGCCTGCGGACCATATGGTTCGATCCCCGGTTCCCATATGGTCCCCCGTGCCTGCCAGAAGCGACTTCTGAGCACATAGCCAGGAGTAACCCCTGAGCGTCACTGGGTGGGGCCCAAAAACAAAAAAAAAATCTACTAAGGTATTCATAGCACCTCAGAATAAGACCTCTTTGTTTAATTAACATGAGACATCACATACATTAATTTAGCACAAAACACCATGACCATCATTTTGGGATACAAACCAGAGTGGAGTAGGTGACTGATAAACATCTGAAATTTTTTTCCTCACAGTTCTGTAGACAGAAAGTCTATAACCAGGATAGCAGCATGGTCAAGTTTGGAGACCCCACTTCTAGACTACTGACTATTGACTCCCTATTTATCTTCCTGGTGGAAAGAGGTTAAGAAAAAAAATGAAAGAAATAAAAAAGTAAGAACTCTCTAGGGACCCTTACAAAGAGCACTAATCCCATTTGTGAGAGCCTTACCTGTAATATGAGGTTCAGTTCTCAACATGCTAAGTTTAGAGATAGGTTCCACTTCTTAATTCAACTCAAATGGATGTAATTGCAATATAACTTTACTGGGAAGGAGACCACATTATAACAAACCATTCAATGAATATAAAGGGTAGAGGGAAGGTACATTTCACATTAGACAGTAATTTGGGAGGAAGCTGACAAACAGCAGTAGGATCTGGGGAATTTCTCATAACTGTCCATTAGCAGGCACGAGGTGGATTGAGGATTTGTCACCTGAATGGGTCCCTGGCAATGCTTGCTGAAGAAGGCTCCAAGATCCAGAAGGTATCTAAAAATGATCCAACTCAATAAGAAAGTTTATGTATTATCAGAACCACCTGTCCTGTAATTAAAATAGTTAAATTTAGATGAGTTCTCTCACTTAATGAGGTCTTTATTTGTCCTTACCTTTCATGTGATTGCTCATATTGATAACATAAGTCACTCTATACTGCCTCTCCATTACATCAGTGGGATGCCACTTCCTTTCAACAGCACTGTAGTTTTTAGAAGGTACGGACATAACAACATACAAAACAATGTTTATCTCTTAGGATCATTATATCCATGCACACCCAACAATTCTTACGACTGAATCAGACTCGAGTCCCTACCTTCACAAAGAGGATTAGGATTTTAATTTCTGAGAGTTTAGTTTGTTGCTGTTGTTGTTGTTGTTGCTGTTTTGGCAGGGGGGAACAAACCCATGAAAACACTGTGAAATTTAATAATACTCTCCTCCAACCTGGACAGCACTCAGCATGTATCAGGTATTTAAATAATTATTTGGAGATGAAAGGCTCATAGCAGATGATGCTCAGAGGTTATTCCTGGCTCTAGTCTTGAGAGTTGAATCTTCACAAACAGGCATTGCTGGGGATTGAACTGGGTTTGGCTACATGCAAAACAAGTTCCTTACATACTATACTGTATTGTACGATATCATACCTTACTATACCACACCATACTATTGGTCATATTACCCTGTACTAATAATTATCAGGACCAGACACAAGCCTCTCTCCTTAGCAAAAGCCTGACCCTTGAGGGCTGCCCCAGACCCACAACCTCCTGTGATTTTTCTCTTTGACTCACTCGAGTCCTCATTGGCGTCTGTTAGAAAGAGAAGTTCCTGACCCTGAGCTATAAATAATAAATATCTTTATCACTTACAGATTTGTCTTATGATCTTCCAAGGTTATTCTGATCCTGAAGAATAAAAAGCAAAAAGAATAACATTCTTTTTGCTCAGAACAATTTAATGAGATGAAAAAAAGTCCCTAAATTTTGGGAAGGGCTGGGTTAACGTTTGCTTCACACACGCAATGGTATTCTAGACCTATGCCTGGCATTGTGCTCAGGGACCATTGCTGATGAAGTTCAGGAGTCATGTGCTATGCCATGGATGGAAGCATGGGCATGTTCCTCTTTACTATCTTTCTGGCCCATGATTGCTAAAGTTTTCAAAGGGTTTTCAAAACACAGTGGAGGTGGAGAGAGGTCACATTAAGATCTGGAAACCTAAATATAGCGCTTGACTGTTAGGTTGAGCAGAAGCAGGACAGAAGACTGAAGTCAGTTTGTCTGTGGACAACTAACTCTTCCAGAATAAGACAGACTGAGGTGAAATCAAGCCATTTCGGGCGAGAAATTTCCCATGCATTTGGTTGTGAGATAGATCCCTTAAGCAAATAGCTTAGAAAACAATGTACAGCCTCAAAACTCCTGTCTTGGGACCAAGAAGATGATACCATGATCAAGGGCACATACTTTTCTTGCACAAGAGCCTGAGTTTGATTCACTGAAATGCTTGGCTGCCAGCAGCTCTGGGAGTTGCTTTGTACCCCTCCACTCCCCACATCTAAGCCCAAGAAGTATAGCCTCTCTGGCCCTGGGTTTGGAACTGTTCAGTCAGGTTGACTGAGCACTGCCTTGGAGGCCCCCCAAATATTATCTTGCAGAGACTCTTGAAGCAAATCTGTTGCCTGAGATCATTTCTAGATACAAGCCAGCTGACAACACAGCATGGAAAAGACCAAGTTCATTAAAATAATCACCAGAAAGATGAAGGGGTCTTGTTCATGAGGAAACAAGGTAGATTTTCAGCAATTAGGCAAGTCAGAACAATGAGGAGAAAATGATGAGAGAGAAATCTCTTTCACAGCTAATTTACTGCCAGTATCAGCCTCTAGCGATGATCTAGCCCATAGCTGCAGCAGCAGCACTTCCAAACCACCATTTCTGTGTTGTGCAAAGCCTATTCAAATGCCAAGGCACAGGAAGGCTTGAAAAGTTTCACTGCTGGCCATGGAGTCCAAAAGAACTGAGTTCAGAGGAATTGTGGAGATTGTCATTGGAAGTTCTCACTATATAGGTAAAGAAATACCTCACTATGTAGGTAAAGAAATTGAGGCTCTGAGGGCAGTTTCTTGGTTCTAATTCAGCTACTTAATATAGACCTGAGACAAAAACCACCTTTTCTATCACCTGCTGTCTTGGTCTTACAATTTCTGAAACAATGCATAGAATGTCACTCAAGGAAACAGAAAACTTTATGATGTTTTGAATTAAAAAATAACATCTCTTTAGAGATGGAAATCTAAATAAGAGGGAAAGTAGATAGAATGGGCTTATTCCTCCTTATTAATTGATAAGACAGACTCCTCTAAAAAATACATATCATTTGTAATGTTAGTCTTCTACTGTGCTATTCTTTACACATTGTTTTCTATTCTCAGAGTAGAAAATGTTTCAAATATTTAACAAATGAAGCTAATTATTCAGAAACAGTGGAACTCTAATATAATGCCTAAGAGGATTTATTTTAGCATTTCTTTGTTTCTAATGTAAATCCCAGAAAGATGAAATAGCTGATAGGTTTGGAATTAAAGAAAGAATTCCTGCCTTTATTTTCAGTCCTGCACTTGAGTTAGGAAATAAGTTAATTATTAAGCTAGTTTCATTTTTCAGAAGTCAATGTAGTTATTCCTTCTTTATTCCACATGTAGACTTTACTTAGGAGGAGAGCTGTCTTTCTATTTGAAGAACTGTTTGCTTGAGCTCAGAATTACCCCAGGGCTATGTATTATTGATAAAGTCATTTTCTTATATAGTCATCACATCACATTAACAACATTTCACAGGATTCCTTCTGTAACCTTCACAGGTTTTCTTTGACAAAGGTGCCTGCAGTCCATGTTTCCTAGAAAAAGCAACCTTATTCTTGATGGGCTCACTTTTATATTCCAAGCCCAATGAAATTGAGGAGACTTTCTCACAGGAAACAGACAATTGAGGTTACTTGTAGCTATAAGGCCTGCAACATTTTAAGACTCCTGTGCTTATCTGCATACATTTGCATGTACTTAAAGCACCTCCATTCAGAAGTATAAAGGTCCACTTTATAGAGGAGAATAAGAAGCATATGACTGAGTGACAACACAAAGACTTATTGGTCTCAGCGTTCATTTATGTTCTGATGACAAAGGGGTCAGCGAAGGACCTTTATCTCCAACATGCTTCAGTAAAGCAGTCTTGTGCTTTTCTTCTTTTTTTTATTGTTGAAGCCTGGTTGGTTGGTTTGAGACTTGTTTTTACTTTTTTGTGTCATGTGTGTCTTGGGGGTTTATTTGAACAGTGGAAGAAGGGAAAAAAAAGCCATGCCCGTTAACATGAGGTGAGAAAAATGCACAGTGTACTATACAGGATACTCAGGAATCTCTCAAGTGTTTGAATAAACACATACCACACCAATTAAAAAAAAGAAAGAAAGAAAAGAAAGAGCTGGTTTAGCAAAAAGACAAACATAGTCTTTTGAGACTGTCCAATGGGCAGGCCCGTCCGCGTGCATTCCTGGAGCCTGGGCTGGCAGGAATACTTCCTTTCAGCCTAATGGGCCCTGAGCCCCATGCTTTGTCTGCTGATTAACTGCTCTGTTCATTGACCAAACCACTAATTGCATGTTCCTTATAGTTACCCTACATTACTGTAAGAATTAATGAGACACAATTACAGCTCCCAGAAATCTCAGGCCTCGCCAACTACAGAGCACTCCAAGTGAATTAGAACTCTCGAAGAGAAAAGGGAAAAAAACTTGTCAATTGTTCACAGGAAGTGGAATGTGGGTTTTTGGGGTTGTTGCTTAAAAATGTCTGTCTTTATTTGAAGTTATTTCATAATTAGATGGGGTGGGTGATGTGAAGGTAAGCAGAAAGAGGGATGGAGGAAGGAGTTGAGAACTCAGTTTTCCATGAGATATTATGGTAGAAGCAAAGAAGTATAATTTGTATATAAGAAAGACTGAGGAAACTGAATGAACACAAAATCAATGCTTTGAGTAGTACATAAAATCAATTGTTTAAATTGAGCACGTATTACACAGAAACAAATTGTAAATGTTTTACAATTTTAGTCTTATCTTCCTCCATAAAAATGGTATTTTTTTTCCCAGCTTAAGCAAAATTCTCAGTTGTATTTTCTGAGTTCATGAAATTTTGTGTTCATTATATCCTATGCATGGATCACTTGTCAAAATTAGTGGAAGAATTGTAAATGATCAAAGAGGGAAAGTTTTTAACTAGATAGCAAGGGAAAATGGTTTTTCTGCAACCAAATCTTTCAAATAGAAATATATATAATTTGAATATTGAAATAGTTCCAGGATGCTTAATATGGCAATTACTCTACTCTGTTGAGTTTGCTTATCTTAGTTTTATTTGTATATTAGCTTGTTCTCATCTAGTTCTATTCTGTTTGTTTCAAGACCAATCTGAAAATAAGTCATATTTAAATCAAATTTGTGCCTAAAAGTACAGTGATATAATATTTATGTTTGCCTACATAGATAAGCATGACTAGAAGCTAAATGAAGAAAAAAGAAAAGAAAGATAAAGCAAAAGAGAAAAAATAGCTAATTAGATATAGAAATTAAGTTTAAATTCCCAAGACTGAACAGAATAAATTCTCTTCAAATACCAACTAAATATAAAACCTGTACTTGATATATTAATTCAATATAAATGAAAGCATAAAAAAGAATCTTATCACTTCAAGTACAACTCCGAAGGCAATATACATATATTATATACATAAGAGAAATTACTTTAGGCAAGATCTGAAAACCATTGGGATTGTTTTCAAGGCAGACAGACAAGCCCCTTTGGAATTGATAGAATGTTTGGAAAGATTTAAACAACTCGTCAGCACCAAAGAAAATTCCAGCTATATAGACATACATCTAGAAGTTTGACATATATGTCTGTATCTCTTGTCTCTGAAACAGAAGAGAAGGTATATGTGTGTTAATTTAGAATCTTGCTGTAGAAAATGATGGCAGGCTTGAGTTAGCTAGCACCTGATGCTCTTTCCTCAGATGTTCCTGTGCTTCTCAGAAAAAGCAAACTCTCCACACATCCCATTCATTCTATCAAGGCTGTGCTTATTCCCTATCTCCTTCCTCTCTTTGGAATTCTCTCACCCTCCCCATCTTTCAAGTCTTATCCTCAATTCAAGGCCAGCTTCTTTGCATACTTACCTCCCAACCCCATCCTCCCATCAAAGGAAATTTTTCTCTCTTCTGACATCCCAAGGCACCTATTGCTTGTACCAACTCGTACCGAACATTTGTCACTTAATCATATGCAGTATCAACTTTTCTGCAAATAAATGCCTGGGTCTCTGTCTAGACTGGGAATTCCTTGAGGAAAGGTGTGATAATCTCATCTACCCCTCCCTCTACTACTGCCCTCCACCCCGTGGCATTAAGTTGAATTTTATGTACATGAGTGAAGTAAAATGAACATTTTAGGAATATGAGCGTCTAGGAACAAATGAACTAATACAGACAAAAAGCAACAAGAAATAAAATGTAGATTAAAAAAAAACAAGAATGATTAAACATGTTAAATAAGTGTATAGAAATAGAAGTTTGAACCAGGGATAGCTATAGACATAGAGCAAGACCTAAAGTATTCCTATATTCCCATTCTTAGAATGTGTTATAGTGGAAGGAAATATTTAAGTGATTTTGAGTGGGGGAGGGCTCTCTCTCTCTCTCTCTCTCTCTCTCTCTCTCTCTCTCTACCTGTCTGTCTTTCTCTCTATCTCCCTCTCTCACTCTAGGGGAGCAGAAATGACCCAGATACTGGAGTAGCAGTAGGAAGTGGAGTCCTTGTCATTTGCTTTTTCATGAATTTGTGTAACCAAGAGGCAGATTCTATTGTGGAGATAGAGGAATGAGGTACACAGCTGCAAAGGTACTGAGCATGTGCACAAAAGGAGAGGTAAGACGGGTCACCTCAAACTTTTGGCCACAGAAAAACAGACTCCTACATATATTGGAATTTCTTTTTCTAATAATTTTAATTGATCTATGAACTACTGCAATTTATGATGCAGTGCTGGAGTTATAGTGAGGAACTAAAGTACAGGCTTAAATAAGAAGTATAGCTCCATAATCATAGCATACTATCAAGCAATTTTTTCTCAAGACACTATTATAGAAAAAAATAGTTATTAATCTTGGGCCCAGAATTTTGCTCAGTGGCTGAAGCCTTGGATTTGAACCCTAAAAAAAATTGAGCTATTTTTCTGGGACATGACATCATTATCTTGAAGGAATGTCAATAAAGAAAGGACAAAGCAAGTAGATGGATGAATGGAAAGAAAGGAAGAAAGAAAGAAAGAAAGAAAGAAAGAAAGAAAGAAAGAAAGAAAGAAAGAAAGAAAGAAAGAAAGAAAGAAAGAAAGAAAGAAAGAAAGAAAGAAAGAAAGAAAGAAAGAAAGAAAGAAAGAAAGAAAGAAAGAAAGAAAGAAAGAAAGAAAGAAAGAGAAAGAAAGAAAGAGAAAGAGGAAGAAAGGAAGAGAGAAAGGAAGGTAGATAGATACATGCATAAAGAAAGATATTAACACAAAATTTTCTAAAGAATTTTGGAGAGGGGAGAAATTGATGGATGACTCACTGGCTAAAGCATATGCCTAGCAAACATGACATTGCAGTGTCATCACTTGTACCAAATATGTCCCTCACAGCTCTGTTATTCTGCTGCGCAGCTCTGCTTTTAAAGATTACCTGTACCACAAGTGATTTCCAATCCCACCAGAGAGTACACAAGCAATGCAACTAGAGTGTGGCCCCCAGAGAATCTGTACAAGCTCTGCCACTAAAGGAATATAACCCCCATTGAGGGCAATGGCAGTGTTTAGGTAAACCTGAAAACCCCAATTGTGATCCCCAGAAAGCACCATAAGTAAAAAGTTGCAAATACATCATTTAGGCTTGTGAGCACCTAGGCATTGCAACACCAATAGAGGGAAGGCGAGAAGAAATAAGGAGCTAATAATTTTAAAAAAATAAGTAAACATTTTAAGTGAGCTGAAAAGTCATCATTAGAGATATTTTATTGAGAGCCTTCCCTGTCTTTGGGGGTCTTTCTCAGCATCCTTCCTGGTTCCAGCGCCATTGCTGAGTCTTTGTTCTGTGGGGACAGTGAGACCTGTGTCTGGGGTGGGGAACAGGAAGGCTCCAATCCTAATCCCCTCTAGTGAGCATGAGCAAACCGGGTCTCTTCTCCTCTACAGCCGTCTCTCAGTCTCCTTCTGGGTTCCTGTGCCAAAATTGTTCATCTGCCCTTTAGGGACAGCCAGGTTGGTGCCAAAGAGAGAATAGGGAACCTCACTCCTTAATCCTTTCGACCAAAAACAAACGGTGCTGCCTTTTTGGGTTTTTCTCAGCATCCTCGCTTTCTTCCCGTCAGTCCTCATTTTCCCAAATATACTTGCTACTGAACTTTTTCTTCTCTTCCATTTTATTTTTTTTAGTTTTCCTTTCTATTTCCTTTCTATTTTTTTAAATAACTTTGTTTTCTGTCATCTTGAAACGAATGTATTTGATCAGTTATGTCAACTATGTGACGCATTTTCTTTACATAAATATATATATATATATATATATATATGTATATATATTGGTTTTTTGGGCCACACCCGGTGACGCTCAGGGGTTACTCCTGGCTATTAGCTCAGAAGTCGCTCCTGGCAGGCGCGGGGGACCATATGGGGAACCGGGGGATCGAACCGTAATCTGTCCTAGGTTAGCACAGGCACCTTAGCTCCAGCGTCACCGCCCAGCCCCATAAAAAAATTTTTTTAAAAAAGGGCTAAGTGAAAAGGAAAGAGGAATTGGGAGAGAGAATGTCTTTGTTTTGGGAGAATGCCTTTGTATTGGAGGAATGTCTTTGTTTTGTTTGGGTAAAGAGTTGGCTGACATCTAACAATAGGGAAACTCAATTCCAAGTTTTGAGGTGTCCCTATATTGTTTTCCCCAAAGTATGGACCATGCAATATTCCCACCAGTAGTGAATGAGGGTTCCTTTCCCCCATATTTATTGTTTGTTCCTTTTTGATGTATGTCTGTGTCACTAGTGTGAGATGATATCTCATTGCTGTTGCATTTCCCTGATGGTAAGTAATACAAAGCATTTTCACACACACACACACACACACACACACACACACACACCAAAGAGATATTTTATTGCTAATAATGAAATGTTTTATTTATACTAATCAAATAAATTAAGCTTTTTCAAATTCTAATTTTCAGTTAAGTTCAGAGACATCTCTCTTTAGAACAGTGTTAACATAAATCCCATACAACATCAAATGTATTACTTGACTCAGTTAAAGACTAGACTATATTAAGTTTAGCTCTATAAATTTTCAGTTAAGAAGAAAAATAGAGGCTAAAGCAAAGTGCAGTGAGTAGAACATTTGTTTGTACATTTTTTACATGAATTTGATCCTTGGCACCCTATTTATCCTCCAGTCTGCCAGGAATTATCCCTGAGCACAGAGCCAGGAGTTAGCCCTGAGTACAGCCCAGTGTGGTAAAAAAAAAAAAAATAGTAAAGAAAAAAAACTAAGGTCATATTTAAATTAGAAAATAAAAAAACTGGGGCCGGCGAGGTGGCTCTAGAGGCAAGGTGTCTGCCTTGCAAGCGCTAGCCAAGGAAAGATCGCGACCGCGGTTCGATCCCCCGGCGTTCTAGATGGTCCCCCCAAGCCAGGGGCAATTTCTGAGCGCTGAGCCAGGAGTAACCCCTGAACATCAAAAGGATGTGGCCCGAAAGACCAAAAAAAAAAAAAAGAAAGAAAGAAAGAAAAAGAAAAAAAAGAAAAGAAAAAAACTAACTCGGAATTGTATTTAAGCAATATTTTAATTATAAATAATCCTATATTTATAATGCCCATCCTCTTTAACAGTAAAATTATATTGCAGGTATATAATATAGCCCAGAGTAATGCTTAAAGAACAATACAAATTTCTTACCCTATCAAACTTATTTGTAGATAAACAATAACTAGGGGTGTCTAACAAATGAATAAAGGTTTAAATTGATCCATGCTTTTTGAAGAAGAATTTGTCACTAGCTATTAAAATTAAAAACATGTATACTCCTTAAGTTAGCAGTTCTACTTAATGAATTTTCCTAAGAAAATGCTCTTAAAGAAGTCCCTGTTCACTTCCCATTTTTATGTTTGTTTTGATTTAATTTTTGTTGTTATTATTGATCTTTGTGAGTTCTTTATATACCCTGACTATCAACTCGTTGTCTGATGTGTTGAATGAAAATATTTTCTCCTTTCAGCAAGCTATCTTTTAATTTTAGCCCATGCTTCTTTTGGCACGCAAAAAGTCTTAAATTTAGTGTAGTCTTATTTGTTTAATTGTAATCTGTTACCTTTATCAGTACCACTGTATCATTGAAGATACCTTGTGATCCAGACTAAAAATGAACAGAATACTTCTCTGAGAAAAACCAATAGATAGACAACAGATGGATAAAAATGTTCATTATTTTTTATTATTAAAGAAATCCAAATCAAGACAACAATGAGATATCATCTCACACCAGTGACAATAGCATATCTCAAAACTGCTAGTAACAATATGTGTTGGTGGGATTATGATGAAAAAGAAACTGTCATCCACTGCTGGTAGAAATGTTATCTTGTTCAACCTTATGAAAAACAGTATAAAGATATCTCAGTAAACTAATAATTGAGTTCTCATGTGGCCCAGCAATTCCACTTTTGGGTATCTACCCACAAGACACAACAACATTGATTCAAAAGAACATATACACATACCATTATTCATTTTGCCCCTGAGCACAATAACCAATATATTAAATCAAACCAGGTGTGCAATGATCAATAAGTGGATAATAAAGATGTGATATATATACAAACATACACTCAATGGAAAGTTACACAACTATAAGGAATGATGAAATCATGCAATTTGCTGCAACTTAGTTGGGACTTGGAGATATTAAATGAAGTAAACACAAGATGAACACAGAATGATCTCACTTATATGTGGTATATAGATAAGTAGACAAGGAAAAACTGTTTTAAATGAAGATGACTATATCACCTTTGCTCCCAGAGTATAAGCTGGAGAAGAAAATGGAAGAAAAAAATTGTGAGGGAAAAAAAGACATATGAAAAGCAGAAGTCAAAGGTATCTGGGTGCATCTGTGTTATAAATATTGGCATAGTTAAATATCAAAAATCACAGTCAACACAGAAAACATGTCCTAAACTTCAACAACTAAACTTAAAAATGTGCCTCTCAAAGTGACAGG
>PVKC010007186.1:0-23979 GCA_004027635.1 Crocidura indochinensis
GGCACCGGGATTCGAACTGATGACCTTTTGCATGAAAGGCAAACGCCTTACCTCCATGCTAACTCCCGGGCTTCTTTTTTTCCCCTTTTTTTCTTTTTTTGGTTTTTGGGCCACACCCGGTGATGCTCAGGGGTTACTCCTGGCTCTACGCTCTGAAATCGCTCCTGGCAGGCTCGGGGACCTTATGGGATGTTGGAATTCGAACCACCTTCCTTCTGCATGCAAGGCAAACACTCTACCTCCATACTATCTCCTCCGACCCTTCTTGTTGTTTCTTTGCATCATAAAATATCTTCTTTTTTTGGTTTGCTTGTTAGTTTTTGGGCCATACCAGCCAGCGCTCAGGGGTTACTCGTGGCTGTGTATTCAGAAATCGCTCCTAGCAGGCTCAGGTGACTGTACGGGATGCCAGAGATTGAACTGGGTATGTCCGTCCCAGGTGAGCAGCATGTAAAGCAAACACCCTACTGCTGTGCTATCATTCTGGCACCATGAAATATCTTCTTAAGGCTTATCCCAATACCACCCCAGTATCCTAGCAGAACCTACTTTTGTTACGTGTAACAATGAACTTTGAGACCATGAAAGAGTTTGAGGATGTAAAAATGAAATGATTTACTTCTAAAAGTAGTTTCATGGTCAAACATACTTCCTGTCCTTTGCAAATCAAAATTTTAAGCTTGTACTCTGCCCAATAGCCATATTAGGAAGAAGAAATTAAAAAGAAGGGACAAATCTGGAAATGAAAATTACTCTAAAAACATTTGGGTTTCATTTTAAAACTATTTTCAAGTAAAGTCACTTGGATACATTTAGTTGGAAATGTTAAAAAGATAGCTTGAAGCCCAAGATTAGGTCAGTAATTTAAAATACAGAAAATAGCATTTCCACCTGTCTGAATATATAGACTGGATATTAATCTCATGATGATAGAAAAATCTTTGATGCAGGAAGTAGTTTTTTCAGATAGATGGCTGTGGGAATCAAGACAAAGATCAAAATATCAAAGTTATTAAAAATGCATATTTAATTAAATATATAATTTACTAAAAACTTTTAAAAGAAACCATTCTTTGCAGAGAAGTAAAAACAATGTAAATTTTTACTATAAAATAAGTGACTACAGAAAATATTTCAAAGTTAATTCTCTGATAAACTTCTATGTAAAGAATATAGAAACTCTAAGAAACTTGTAATTTTCATCTTAATTAATTTTTTAAATAAACTTGGAGGGGCCAGAGTGGTGGTGCAAGTGGTAGGGTATTTGCCTTGCACACACTAACCTAGGAATGACCTTGGTTCGATCCCCCAGCGTCTCATATGGTCCCCAAGCCAGGAGAGATTTTTTAGTGCACAGTCAGGAGGAACCCCTGAGCATTACCAGGTGTGGTCCACAAAGCCATAAATAAATAAATAAACTAGAAATTTATTTGTTTGCCTCATCTCCAAAAAGCGTTCTAAAGGAGAATCATTTTTTCTTTGCCAGACATTTGGGTTTGAATTTAAAAATATAAAACAAAGAAGGTATGTTATCTATACAACATATTCTAGGAGATTCTTTAAGCTATGGATTGTTGTGACTCAATAAAGGATCAAATATTCATAAGTTTGTCTTAAAATAAAGTTATCAGGCCAGAGATAGCACATAGTGGTAGGACATTTGCTTTGCATGTGACTGACCCAAGATGGACATGGTTTCAATTCCAGGCATCCCATATGGTCGAGTAACCACTGAACACCGCTGAGTGTGCCTCCCCAAAGTTACCTATGAGTTATTATCAATATGTTTTTTATTTGTATACCTATTTTAGTTATCTATATATTTGTAGTCTCAAATATTTCTTAGGTGAAAAGGGGTCTTGAGTAGATTCAAATTTAAAATATTGTTTGATAAGATAAAGCTACTTACTTGATTATGACTCTTCAGGAAATAGAGAAACAGTTAATTTTACTGAAAGAAGACTTATTCTTTTTTTTTTTTGTATTTGGGTCACACCTGGCAGTGCTCAGGGGTTACTCCTGGCTGCATGATCAGAAATTGCTCCAGGCAGGCACGGGGGACCATATGGGGCACTGGGATTCGAACCGATGACCTTTTGCATGAGAGGCAAACACCTTACCTCCATGCTATCTCCCGGGCCCCAGAAGACTTATTCTAAATGTAAAATATTTAGTAAATGGTCTGGTCCTAGTGACATACATGACTAGTTCTCCTCTACATCCCAGTCTTCCTGCCAGCTTCATTCATATAACATAATCTTCAATTACTTCTCTCCTATCCCTAGATTATGATTTAAGAAGATCCCATAGACTTTAATCAATCTTTAGATATGAGAATATAATGAACTTCTTATTTTAATGTAAAATACAAAGAATATATTATAATAAGGTGCTAATAATATATCCAGTACAGATTATATACAATTTTTCTCATTTCTAATTAAAAATACATCTCATCTTTGAGGTCTTTTCTCCTTTGATAAAGTTTTTATGCATACTCAACTCTCACTTCCCCATTGTAATGTGGGGCTCAATAAATTGTATTAGTTATTTCTTCTGGTGTTTCTTTCTACCAATAACCCTACTAGTTCAGCAAGGATGTAGGTAAGGAAGGGAATACAGAGGGCTGAAAAAATAATACTTTGAGTGGGACATTTGCCCTTCGTGATGCTAACCCTGGTTCAATTGCTTTCATCCCATATGTTCTTCTGAGCCCTCTCAGGTGTAATTCCTGGGCTAGGAGCAAGCCTTCAGTATTGCTGAGTGCGAAACTCCCAACCCGGCCCCCCAAAAAGAGGAGGGACTCTAAAGGAAATTGTATCATCTTTGTGATAGCTCGGCTTCTTTGTTCTTTGATTCACAATGACTGACCCTCAAGTTTTCCTATAAAACAGAAACAACAATAGTTTATTTTTAGTGTTACATATTAGTGGTCTCTTCTTTTTTTCTTTTTCTTTTTTTTTGCGGGGAGGGGGTTACATCTGGCAGCGCTCAGGGGTTACTCCTGGCTCTATGCTCAGAAATCCCTCCTGGCAGACTCGGGGGACCGATCATATGCGATGCCAGGATTCAAACCACCATTCTTCTGCATGAAAGGCAAGTGCCTTAACTCCATGCTATCTCTCCTTTCCCTAGTGGTCTCTACTTAAACACTCTTTCCATTCTATTTTCTACACCATTCAAACTAAGATGCAGGTACTGGAATTTACAGCTAATTATTGCCTTTTAAAGACCAAGGTCTGCTCAGTGGCTCTTCAGTCTTTTACTGTGGGACTCCTTAGTCAAAGGTCCAAAAGTCACTTGAGCTACCTTTGATTGTATCTGCCTGCCTGTAGTTTTTTGGGAAATGGTGAGATCATTAAAGAGCCAAAGGTTGACATTAACATAATATAAACTCTTAACATGCATTTAAATATGTATTAGTCATGATTCCACATTAACTTTTCCAAAGAAGCGGGTCCATTTTAATCTTCTTACTTGTAGTTTTTAGTTCTACAACTGAAATATTTCTGCAATTCTTTGTACAAAACCAAACATTCTTAAGGGGATAACCAAACATTCTTAATTGGCCTAAATAGGGTTGGTAGTCTGCATTAGTTTGGAGGGATAGAAAGGGGAACTAAGATTTTTTTGATTCGTAACACAAAATATTTGACATGAACTTAAAATACTTTTACTTACCAAATTAACTTTTTGTTCCTCTGCTCATCTATAGACTTTGAAAATTATAAATGATAGGAAACACCTGGCTTTTAAATACAGTTAAATTTATGTGACAGAGTGTTTCACCTCAGTCACTGTTATTTCCTTTGGATAAAGTTTTTGCCATTCCCCCAACCCCAAACCATTCCATATGAATTGCCACAAAGCATTTTAGTATATTTTTCCCCCAGAAAATTATGCTGTGTAGAATAAGTCTGAAAGAGAGTCAATTATTCTCAGTTTTGAAGCAAAATCCATGCATCAAAATTTCCTGTGGTAAAGCCAGATATAAATACAGGGTAATTAAGAGACAGAAATGAGAAACACAGATCTTGTGTTTCTGTGCGTGGTGTCTCTTCTTCATTGTGGAAATTTATTTAAGTGGTTGATAACTGTCTTTTGGAAAAAAAACCTTCCACAGTATGAAATTAATTTATCATTCATGTGTCATGGTATCTATTTCTTTAGACAAGAAATTCTTTTGAGAAATTCACATTCTCTAGACCTAAGCAAAGCAACTTAAAAATAGAAAGAAATTTATGAAAGGATTTTTACTATTTAAAGATCATATGTTCAATTGATTAGCCTTTGTATTTACATATCTATATGCTATACTTAATCATTTGATAATTTTGCATGTGAACATTTATGATTTTAACTAAACTAAGAAGATCTTGATATTTAGGAAACTACATAGAAATTTTCGAAAGTCAATAACCTTATTTTTTGTACAGTACTTATATCTTCCCAACTTTCAATACCTCATTCATTATTATAATGGAAACAGTAATTTTAGTTTCAGTTGGTATAGTTTGGGGTATCATTACCATATATCTCCCACAAATGTGTGCCATCACTATCCCTCTATGCCATTTTATCAGTATAATAACTCTCTATGCCCATCCATGTATAAGCAAATTTCATAGCTTCATTTTTTTCTAACATCTGCATAGTATTCCAGCATGTAGTTGTACAACAGTTTATCCAACCATTTGTTCTCACATATTGTATTGTTTCTGGATTCTGGCTATTGTGAATAGTCTTGCAATAAACATGGAAATGCAGAAGGTTTTTCTGCTTTCTGTTTTGGGCTCTAGGATATATTCATAAAGGAACCCAATCTATTTTATCAGGAATGTTCATATTGTTTTTCAAAAAGGTGGGACCAGTCTATATTTCTACCTGCAGTGATAGAGAGTTCCTTTCTCTCTGCATCTGCACCAGCATTAGTTGATCTTGTTCTTGATATGTACAAATCCTTTAGTGTGAGTGATATTACATTGTATTTTTGGTTTGCAACTCCCCAAGAAGTAATGATGTGGAGCATTTTTTAATGTGCCTTTTGGAATCTCTACTTCTTTAAGGAAATTTCCTTTTATCTCTTCACCCCATTTTTTGATGGAGTTGGATTTTTTTTTCTTGTTAAGCTCTGCCACTTTATGCTAGAGATCTAATGTTTCTAGAAGCATTTTTTTTTGTGGAATCTTTAGGGTTTTCTTTTTCTTTTTTTGTTTTGTTTTGTTTAGTTTTGGGACCACACCTGGTGATGATCAGGGGTTATTCCTGGCTATGTGCTCAGAAATCGCTCCTGACTTGGGGGACCATATAGGGCACTGGGGAATTGAACCATAATCAGTCCTAGGTCAGCCGCTTGCAAGGTAAATGTCCTACTGCTGCGCCACTGCTCCGACCCCATCTTTAGGGTTTTCTAAGCATAATCTCATATAGCATAATATTATATTCTCTGCAAATAGTGAGAGTTGAACTTATTCCCTTTCTAACTGGATGCCTTTGATATTTTTTCTTGCTAAATTGCTATGGCCAGTACTTCCAGTACTATATTAAAGCATGAGTGTAGGCAACCTTTTCTTGACTTTATAGAATTATAGTTTGTGTCCCAGAATGTGGTCTCTCTTGGAGAATATCCAATGCACACTGGAAGAAATGTTTTTGGCTTTGTGAGATAAAAGGCTCTATCTATATCTACTAAGTCCCTGTTATACATTTCTTCAAAACTGATATTTTCATATTAAACTTTATCTAGTAGATTTATGAAGATGCAATATGGTAATATTAAAGTTTCCTACCATTCTTATGTTTCTGTAAATATATTCCTTCAAGTCTATTATCAGCTGGTTTAAGTATTTTGATGGTGCATATATGTTTTTGGAGTGTGAGTTCTTCATTGTATTCATGTTCTTTTATCATTAAAAATAACTTTTGTTGTCTCTTATAATCTCTAAAACCTGAAACTTGTGTCGTCTTTTACTAGTATGGCCATGCACCATTTTGAGTGTTAGCTTGAAAAATTGTCTTCCAACTTTTTTTTGATTTTGAGTCTATTTGCTCTGACCACTCATATGTGTTTCATGTAGGTAGAAAAATATTGGGTCCAAGTTTCTAATTTTTAGTCCTATTTTCTGCTATTCTGTGTCTTTTAATTGGTGTATTTAATCCAGTGACATTGAGAGAACTTGATGTCATAAGTTTTGTGTCATCTTTCTATGGTGTTTTTGGGGGTTATCTTGTCTTAAAGTGCCCCTTTTAGTTATTCTCTTAAGGATGATTTCAAGTCTATGAAACTCCTGACCTGTTGTTTATACTTAAAATTGTATATATTTCCTTCAAATCTGAATGGAAGCCTTGGTGAGGCATTCATTTCATTGATTTTTTTCACTATATTCTACCACTGTATTCAGATTAGAAGGGTTGCCTTTGGTAAATCTACTGTAAATATATATATATATGTAAATGTATATATAGGTTTTCTGGTTATACCCAGTGGTGCTCAGGGATTATGTCTGGCTCTATGCTCAGGAATTATTCCTGGTAGTATTTGGGAACCAAATGGTATGTCAGATATTGAACAATAGTTGGCAAATGCCCTTCATGCTGTATTATTGTTCCAGCCCTCTACTGCAAATCTACTGTAAAGGATGTTCCTTTGTATGTAATTTCTTTTTTAATGTTGCTGCTTTCAGCATTCTATCTCTGTGGTTTACATCATATTGATTAAGATATGTCTTGGGATGTTTTTATTTGTGTTTCTTTTAGCTGATACTTTTAGGTGTCCAGAATTGTGGATGCAAGCACTCTTCAGCTCTGGGAACCTCTCAGAAATTATGTCTTTGAGTGTTACTTTTTCATAGGATTTTTATTTATGGTTCCCTGAAACCCAATGATTATTATGTTGTGTCTGTTAAATTTAACCCAAAGTTCTATTATCATCTATTTGTTTATTTTGACATTTTTTCCATCTTCTGTTTGCAGGTTTTCTACACATTATTTTCAATCTCTTTGCTTTAGTACTCAATAGTTAGTACTCTGCTAATGAGACCTTCTAATGATTTCAAATGAAACCCCCCAAGCCAGGAGCGATTTCTGAGCACATAGCCAGGAGTAACAAAGTAATCCCTGAGCATCACCAGGTGTGTCCACCCCTCATAAAAAGATCTAGGTATTGTAATTACTGGCCAAATAAACTTTTTTTTTTAAAAATGGGGGCAGTAACACTAAGCTATACTAAGGACCTCCTTCTGGCTCTGTATTCCGAACTAACTGTCAGAGATCAGAAAACTTATACAAAACAGGGGATTTAACTCAGGTTAGCAATGTGCAAGCTAAGTGTCCTAACTGCTGTACTATCTGGGTGTTCCAGCTATATAATCTTGGTATATAATCATTTCCTATGATCCTGATGCTTTGTTCCCTTCCAAAATTGGTTAAAATTTATACCCATGGGACTGCAGTGGTGGTGCAAGTGGTAGGACATTTGCCTTGCATGTGCTGATTTAGGATGGAACGTAGTTTGATAACCCAGCATCCCATATGGTCCCTCAAACTAGGAGCAATTTCTGAGCACATAGCCAGGAGTAACCCCGAGCATCACCAGTGTACCCCCCAAAAAATACACACAAAAAATGTATACCCAATATGGTGTTTGTAGCAAATAGTAAAATGGTACGTAATTTGTCTAGAGTCCTAATAAAGGAGACACTAGAGGGTGTGCTAACTTTCTGCCATGTATAAGAACAATGAGAAATCAAAAGTCTAGCAGAAGACTTACATTCCAACTTTCTTTTTGGGTGTGCCACACCAGGTGTTGGTATTGCTCAGGGATTACTCCTTGTTCTACATTTAGGAATCACTCCTAGAGAGCTTTGAAGACCATGGGTACAGAAAATCAAACCTAGGTCTGATAATATAAGACAAGCATCTTACCTACTGCATTATCACACTGGCCCATATTAGTTTTTAGATCTCAGAATTCTGGCCTCAAGGAAGTGAGAAATGAAGTTCTGTTATTTTTAATTTTTTAATAATATCTTTTATTAAGCACCATGATTATAAACATGTTTGAAGTAGGGATTCAGTCATAAAAAGAACACCTCCCTTCACCAGTGCAACATCCTCCCACCATTGCCTCCCATCTCATTCTTCCCCACCCCTCCCTGCCTGTATGTGAGACAAGCATTCTACTTCTCTCACTTATTGACATTGTCATGATAGTTGTTAGTGTAGTTATTTATCTAATTGCATTTACCATTCTTTGTGGTGAGCTCATTTCATGAGCCAGTCCTTCTATACCTCATCTGTTTAGCCCTATTGTCTCTGGGCATAATTACAATAATGTCTGTTATTTTTCATAAAACCTATATATGAGTGAGACTATTCTGTGACTATCTCTCTCTCCCCCTGACTTATTTAACTCAGCCTAATAGTTTCCATGTACATTCATGGAAATTCCATGACTTCATCTCTCCTGATGACTGCAAATTATTCCATTGTGTATATGAACCACAGTTTCTTTAGCTATTTGATTGTTGAAGGGGGAACTTGGTTGTTTCCAGAGTTTTGGCTATTGTAAATAGTGCTGCAATGAATATAAGTGTGAGGAAGGCATTTTTGTATTGTGCTTTTGTGTTTATAGGGTATATATATATCCCTAGGAGTGGTATAGCTGGATCATATGGGAGCTCAATTTTCAGTTATTTGAGGAATCTCCATATTGTTTTCCATAAAAGCTGGACTAGATAGCATTCACACTGGCAGTGAATGAAAATTGCTTTCTCTCCATGTCCCTGCCAGCACTTATTGTTCTTGTTCTTTGTGATGTGTGCCAGTCTCTGTGGCATAAGATGGTGCCTCATTGTTGTTTTGATTAGCATTTCCTTAATTATCAGTGATGTGGAGCATTTTTCATGTGCCTTTTGGTTATTTGTATTTCTTTTTGAGAAGTGTCTGTTCATTTCTTCTCCCATTTTTTTGATGTGGCTAGATGCTTCTTCTTGTTAAGTTCTGTCTGTACCTGGTTTATTTTAGATATTAACCCATTATCTGATGGGTATTGCGCAAATAGTTTCTCTCACCCTATGGGTGGCTTCTGTATCCTACTTTTGAGGTGCTAAAAGAAACTGGAGGCTAAAGAAACTGTATCCTGGCTTGAGGTGCAGAAGCTTCTCAACTTAATATGTTCCTATCTGTTCTTGTTTGGAGAGTGATGGTTCCTTATTGAAGATGCCTTTAGTCTCATTGTCATGGAGTGTCTTACCTACACGTTGTTTTATATACCTTATGATTTCAGGTCTGATATAAAGATCTTTAGTCCAATGAATTTGACCTTTGTGCATAGATTGAGGTCTGAGTTCGCTTCTTTGTATGTGTGACCTGTTGTGCCAACATTTGTTGTTGTAGAATCTTCCATGCTCCATTTTGCATTTCTTTCCCCTTTATCATAGATTAATCAATTGTATGTCTGGGGTACATTCTCTGAATACTCAAGTCTCTTTCATTAATCTGGGAATATGTCTTTATTCCAATACCATGCTGTTTTATTGACTGTTGCTTTGTAATAAAATTTAAAGTTGGGGAAAGTTATGTTTCTCATATTCCTTTCTCCAAGTGTTGCTATAACTATTTCTGAGTATTTACTGTTCCAAATGAATTTAAGGAGTGTTTGATCCACTTATTTGAAGAATGTCACAGGTATCCTTAGAGGGATTACATTAAATCTGTACAATGCACAATGCTTTGGGGAGTATTGCCATTTTAATGATGTTAATCCTACCAATCCATGAGCAGGGTATGTATCTCTATTTCCTTCTGTCCTCTTTTTTCTCTTGAAGCAGTGTTTTGTAGTTTTCTTTGTATAGGTCCTTTGCCTCTTTAGTTGTTTTCTCCAAGATATTTGAGTTTGTGTGACACTAATGTGAATGGAATTGTTTTTTTCATTCACCAGAAATATTTATTATAGCTGAAAGTTGCATTTCACATAGACTAATCTAATTAATATTCCATCTGACTTCAATGTAAATATGTAATAATTATAGTAATATTTATTTCATATGAAATAAATTATCATGTAATAAAAATAAAAAACATGTTTTATAAACTGTATCTCTAGGTTTTATATGCTCAACATTGCTTTTAGTCTTGTAGTCTGTTTGCTACAAACTTTTTTTTAGAAACAATAGATATAAAATTCAACTCAAACTGGCTTAAAATAAAATAGAAGTTTATTGGATCACAAGACTCAAAATTGCAATGAATGGACTTGAGTGGTAGTGCAGAGGTAGGGTGTTTGCCTTGTAAGCAGCCAACCTAAGGATGTTTCTGGATTAGATCCCTGGTATCCCATATGGTCCCTGAGCCAGTAGCATTTTCTGAGTGCAGAGCCAGTAGTAATCCTCTGAGAGCTGCTGGGTGTTGCACCATGACAAACAAAAAACTGAACCTGCAAAGGAGCTTTTAATTCTAGGTCAGTTTGATCAAGGGACTAACATGTTGTTACCAAGGCTTTCTATTTATCTCTTCAGCCTTATATCCTATATTTTGATTTCATTCTGTCTTTATGCAGTGTCAATAAACCTAGAACGCTGTCCTATCTATGCTCAATTTCACATAAATAGAACATACTTTATTCAGATACTTTATATATAAGTTCTAGTATTTTATTTAAAGGTGACCTAATTTATAAATAGGTCCTTGCCTGACATGACCTGATATTATCATGATTAAACCGGTATGTCTCATACTTCAAGTTCATCCTGAAAGCCTGGATGGGACCCTAGAAGCACTAACATTAGAAGTAGCAATAGGGAGCCAGAGAGATAGCATGGAAGTAAGGCATTTGCCTTTCGTGCAGAACGACGGTGGTTCAAATCCCGGCATACCATATGGTCCCCTGTGCCTGCCAGGGGTGATTTCTGAGCATAGAGCCAGGAGGAAGCCCTGAGCAATGCTGGGTGTGACCCCCCAATAAAAAGAAGTAACAATAGATTGAGTCTTTGCAAGCAAAAGGAGTTTGGGTTGTAGATGATTTAAAAAAAATGAATTCTAGGGATACTGAATGCTTCTGAGAGGATGTCATTGTATCCTTAGTTTGCCTTACTGAAAAGAGATAACTGCACTTTTTTTTTTCTAAAATACTTTTACCCTTCCTTTGTTTATCCAAAGCTCATAATTATAACATGCTGTATATCTTTCCTTTCATTCTGGCAGCAACCAATTTTCCCCATCTGTTTTTTATTGAATGATATATGGGAAAGCTCACATTTTCCTAACTGAGAAATCTTGATGAGCTATTCTTTACTTCTTTGTGTATAATATTTTAGGTTTTTGGTAATATTTAGGCATATAATTACACTTTTTATTCTAGGTCTATAAATTCCTCGTATGTGGCCTTATGGATTATTTAAATTTAAAAAAAATGAATTTATTTAAATTTTCCTGATTTCTAAAATGTGAATTCAAATTAAACCTCTTTGTATCATAGATAGGATAAAACAAATTATTTTGATATCTTAAAGTACCTACATAGTACCAAGACATTTTTTGGTAAATGTGTATCATTATTGTGGAATAGAAGAATGGATAAAAAGCCAACGTTTTGAAATCAAGTTTGTTTTATTTTACTCTGATTTTGCCTTTCAACAAAATTTTGATTTCAGTGAACTATAATTATTAGTAGAATAGTATAAAAATTGTCCCCAAATAAAGGGTTGTTTAAATAAGATAAATTTAAATAAGATAATTTGACATCTCAGGACAAATGTAACAGTATAAGAAGTTTCTTGTTCTATGCCCCAAAGAAATAACTAATTACCTGGAAAGACTTGTACACTGAAAGAATCTTGAAGAACTAACTGAGGCACTCTTGTACCTTATAGTTCAACAAACTTATGAAGAGTGCATAGGAGTGATTCATATTTCACTGGACAGAAGATGGGTAACAGATGTGTGAAGGTTATGTCAGGGAGTGTATGTCAGGGAGTCACTGATGCAAGTAGCCTTCTTAGACTGATAGCCTTGGTAAGGAAAACAAAGATGATGTGGTGGTAAATATCCAAAATGAAATTCATGGGCCCAGAGGAAGGAGCAGGGGTGCTCTACTGGACCATGGAAAAGAAGTCAGAAAAAAGTTCTTTAGATATATCTCAACTAGGTGTCATATTGCCCCAAGTGGAACCCTTTTAAAGGGTTCACAGGTCAAAATCACATAAATGAGGGGTGACAGTGTGAATGAGACTGGGGGCTCAACAGATAGGACTAGAGTGCCACAGGAGGAAACAAGATTAAAAGAGGGAGGCACTAAAAGAGAAAGATAGAGAAACATTGTTCTAGACCAGTGGTGGGCAATCATTTATTCCAACTGAGCCAAATCTCGGCAAAACCACGACTGAAATTTATTTTGAGAACCACATTTTTGTTGTTGTTGTTGTTTTTGGGTCACACCCAGCAGCACTCAGGGGTTATGCCTGGCTCTATGCTCAAAAATCGCTCCTGGAAGGCTCAAGGGACCATATGGGATGCCGGGATTTGAACCATCGACCTTCTGTATGAGAGGCAAATGCCTTAGCCCCATGCTATCTCTCTGACCCTGAGAGCCACATTTTTAAAACCGAAAATACTTAGAATGGTACACTGTTTTTAGTTTCAATAAGTTTTTATTGAGAATATTCTGTATGCAAGTATCCACATAGGTCGGGAGGATACAAATAACACAACTAATAAAACAAAAACATTAGAACAAAATTATTTATTGATAACTTTAAATTATGTAAAATTTGCCTTACGATGTAGAGAAAATTACATCCTGACAATGAATGACAAAGTCACAGACACTAATATCAGCATTGACCTTGCAATTCCTTGGATAGTTTGAGTAAGTCAGGTTTGTATGTTGTTGTTTTTAATTTTAGGCATGATTCCAGGTTCTCATCAATGAGACGATTTCTCAATTAACTCTTGATAAGATTCATGCTTGAAAATGATTGTTTGCATAAATATATAGATCCACACAAGGAAAGAACAGCAAACCCTAGCTTTTTTAGTTGATTATATGAGTCATGAATACTATTCCAGGTGTTAAAAATCAATATATCTTCCTTTTCCAGGTCTTTCCAGTAGACCACTTGTGCTGTGAACTAAGTTCACATTTGTGTTTCTCCAAACTTTCTAAATTACCACAAAGATGTTCAAATTTTGAGCCCCACAATTCTTTGTTTTTTAAATCCAGCAATTGCATTTCAAAGTCGCCAATGTCGATATTAAAGGGAGAAAAATTTAATTTCTTTACAGTGCAATTCAGAGTTTTTTTTTTTTTTTTTTTTAACAAAGGTCAATGTGGCTTTGCTGTTTCTGGAATCCTGAAACCTCTTGAGAAAAGCTTCCCTCATATTTAAAAATGCTGTTTTAAAATAGGTAATGTCAATATCAGAATTATTTTCTTGGCAATGTTTCAACAAGCTTGGAAAGTGAATCAAAGTTTCTCTGTCAAAATCTTGAGGAAAAAAAAGATAATTTGTTTTCAAATGAAATAGCTTCTTCTAACATTGATAAAATTGTGTTTCCTTTCCCCTGTAGTTTATGATTAAGCTAGTTTAGATGTGAAGTAACATCCACCATCAAATACAGTTTTGAATCCACTGATGGTTAATTCTGGATAGTGAACACCCTTCCTAAGGAAAAATGCTTTTATTTCTGATAATAAGGAAACAAAACATTTCAAAATGAATCTTCTTGATAACAAAAATGTGCTGAAAATTTGAAATCCTACAATATGGAGATGAAACAGGAAAAAGAGAAAAACCTTTTAACAATCTAAAAAGCAAGAACAGTGTTCAGGAGAAAAGTAGTGATTTCACTGAAAGGAAAAAAAGTCTATTGACACTTTAGTGTGTGCTAAACCAAACTAAATTACACACAAAAACAAAAACATCACTTTGTTAAAGGCATATGATATGATATCATAAAGGAATTATGATAGAGTGCCTGAACATTTTAAAAATAATTTTTTATTTAAGCATATTTGTTACTATTCATATTTGAGTATCAATCATGGAATGTATACCACCCGTCACCAGTGCACTTTCCTCACCACCAATGTCCCTTATTTCCTTCCCCTTCACCCTCCTCTGTCTATGTCAGGGGTAGGCATTTTGCTTTTTCTTTCTATCTCTCTTTTCCTTTATGACACTGAAATTGGCAAAATTTCCTTTATGACACCGTGGTTTGCAATATTGTTAATTAAAGGGTACCATGCATGTCAATTATCCATTTTCAGCACCCAGTTCTTGTCCAGAGTGATAAGTTCCAACTATCAATATCATAATGTACCTTTCTGTATTCTAACTGATCTCACCACTTTTTATGGCATGCTTCCTATCATGGACTAGTCTTCCTGTCCCTCATCCCTATTTTCTCTAGATATTATTACCATATTGCTATTTATTATTCTTTTTTTGTTGCTTGTTTTTTTGGTTTTTTTTGGGTCACACCCGGCAGTGCTCAGGGGTTACTCCTGGCTCCATGCTCAGGAATTGCTCCTGGCAGGCATGGGGGACCATACGGGGCACCAGGATTCGAACCGATGACCTTTTGCATGAAAGGCAAACACCTAACCTCCATGCTATCTCCCGGGTCCCGCTATTTATTATTCTTATATGCCACACATGACTATTCTGTGTCTACACCTCTCCTTCTGACTCATTTCACTCAGAATAATAATCTGATATGTTGATCTATGTACAGATGATGTACTTTGCATGACTCAGTGTTTTTGTGTAGCCACAAAAAACAGAAGTTGCACACCCATACATTGTATGCACTCATTGTATGATAAACTGAATTAAAAAAAAAACTCCCTGCTGAACTAAACTCTGTTGCAGATGACACAGTAAAGATAATTTGTGAAATTCACAATTGTGATTAAATCCAGGCTATTCATGACCCTGGGTGAGATTATGGATGCCCACTACTAGCATCTTCTCCATGAGGAAGTGAAGTGGCTGTTCAGGTGAAGGGTGCTCTCTCACCTTGTTGGTAAGAGGGAAGAAGTAGTGCAATTCCTGTGAAAGCAGAACTCCGACTTTGTACAGCCCCAGTTGGACAAGGAATGGGTAGCTAAGCTTGTGTATTTGGCAGACGTTGTTCATTTTCTCTATGAACTTAATATTTCTCTGCAGAGGAGTTTCACAAGTAGTTTTTACCGTGAGACATAGATGAATGTGTTAAAAAGACTCTGATTCTGGGATAGCTGTGTCTGAAAAGGAGATATTGAAATTACACTCTTGCAAAAAATTTCTGACTGGCACTTATATTATGTAGAAAGTCATAATTAATATAAAAAACAGCATTTAAGGACATTAGCTCACAATTTAATCATGAGTACTCTGAACATGAGAATTCATGAAAAGAAAACTCTGGGTTGAGAATCTTTTCATAGAAGATGCCCACTCTTGTGCAAAATAAAATATGTGTTTTAAGATCACTCCAGGCACTGTATTTCCTTTTCTTTTCTTTTTTTCTTTTTTTTGGGGGGGGGGGTCACACCCGGCAGTGCTCAGGGGTTACTCCTGACTCCATGCTCAGAAACTGTTCCTGGCAGGCACGGGGGTCCATATGGGAGCACTGGGATTCGAACCGATGACCTTTTGCATGAAAGGTAAACGCCTTACCGCCATGCTATCTCCTGGGCCCCAGGCACTGTATTTCTAAACCCCATCCAACCTGGTCTGAAGAAGCAGGGAAGCAGGAAAGAAATAATAAACCAGGCTAGCCAAGAAAGGATGATCATGGAGTCTATGGCCTTTTACCTTGTACTCTCTGCCTCAAGCCCAAAAAGCTAGAATACCTCTTTCTTTATTAAAACCATTTCCAATACCAGGAGGCTTCAGGTCAAGAGAGAGAGAGAAAAAAGTACGTTTCAGTGGGCTTTTACATATCAAAAGAAGAGGTTTAAGAAAGGATGACTTTAGGGGAAACACCTTTGTTTGGGGACTATACTGGGTATCATCTTACACTCTTGGAGCTGGCCACCGGGGCTGCACATGGGGTGCGCACTGACAGAGGCTAGGAGCAAAGTCCTGACTCCTGGAGCAGCCACCTCACACACAGAAAAGCCAAATTAAAAGTGTAAAGAGCCAGATGTGGCTTGCGAGCCGCAGGTTGCTGACCACTGTTCTAGACAATACTCTCTCCTTTCCATGGGTAATGATAGAGAAGGGTAATACCTCATGGTTGCATTTGCTGAAAACGTCAGCGCTTCATATTTTGGATCAGCAGAGAGAAGAGATACTGCAGTGGAATGAACATAAACTAGACCCAGTCTCATTTCCTTGGCACATTTATCACAGTGGCAAGGTCCCTCTGTGTCCCTTTCCTGATCTACTGATAAAGTGCTATAGACGAAAAACTTCAATTTTTGCAGAAGCTAAATAGAACACACCACACACTGCTGAAAAGGTAAAAAAAATATTGAATCATTGATAAAGGAGATAAAAATTAATAGTAAGAGGGGAAGTTAAAGAAGTAAAATGTAAGGAAATCTATAATGCACAATAATCCTTTCGGAATGTGTCATCACAAGGTAATTATGACTTCCCAGAATTCAGCCTCAAAGACATGGGCATTTATATATATTTATCAACTATAGAGTTAAAAGTAATCATGATAAAAAGTTTCAGATGCAACAAAATCAAGGAAAACCAATAAACACATTAAAATCAACCAACAGGGGTAGAGGGAGATTAAGAAAGTGACTACCTCAAGGAATAAGATTAAAAGTACTGGGGCCCAGGAGATAGCATGGAGGTAGGGCGTTTGCCTTTCATGCAAAAGGTCATCGGTTCGAATCCCGGTGCCCCATATGGTCCCCTGTGCCTGCCAGGAGCAATTTCTGAGCATGGAGCCAGGAGTAACCCCTGAGCACTGCTGGGTGTGACCCAAAAACCATAAAAAAAAAAAGTACTAGAGAGAGGTATGGAAACAGGATAGATCAAAAAGAATAAAAGAGCCAAATCAGTAACCTCAAGGTAGAAGTGTTCAAAATACTCTGGCAGAAGATAAAAGAGAAATTGGTGGGACATGAAGAAACATTAAGAGAACTATCTTACGGCAGAAGGAAAGGAAACCATTATCATAGCTATTTTATAAAGAGATTAAGGAGAAAGAAATGAAGAGCTTATTAAAATTTAGATTATCAGTTTTTCTTAATTTATACTATTAATCTTTTATTTTTGGAATATATTCTAGAATAAAATTAGATATATAGTTTGCTTATGTTTTGTGTTTATTATTGCATTTCCTAGTTACTATCTTGCTAAAGGTTTTTAATGTACTTGTATGTTGTCATTTTTTAGAGGGCAGAAAGATATTGAGGGCACATCCAGTGGTATGCAGATGCTGCTCTTTTCTCAGGAGTTAAATCAGCATTGGTTGCATGCAGGTCAAGAGACTTAACTCTGTGCTCTCTCTTTCTTTGTTGGTGAGTAGTTTTCTATTAATGCTATAAAGGATATTGCTATAAAATTTTTATTTTTTCTAATGATGTTTCAGTGGTTTACAAGATTACAAATGTTTATGATTTAGATACAGGGGTCTTCAAACTATGTTCCTCGGGCCACATACTGTATTTGTTCCGTTTTTGTTTCAAAATAAGATATATGCATTGTGCATAGGGATTTGTTCATAGTTTTTGTTTTTACTATAGTCTGGCTTCCAACGATCTGAGGGACAGTGAACTGGCATCCTGTTTCAGAGGATCCCTGAATTTTAGAAGCATAACGTTACCACATTACAACTATCACCAAAGTGCCAATATTCTTCCATATCTCGTCATGGCAACCTTCATAACCACACAACCATTTTGGAACTATCTATTAATCATTAGTCTAAGTATTTGTTTTCTTTAGACATTGTTTATACTCCTGCTATGTTTCTTTATAAGCACATGTGAGTACCATACATCCTCTAGTCATCCTTTTCCTCTGATCAACCTTTATCCATCCTTCTCCTCTGATTTTTTTTACTTAGCATGATACCTTTGGTTTTAGTCATGTAGAAAAAAGGAAAAAATGTGAGAGATTAATACTTTATTTATTATTTTGTTTTGGTTGCTGTTGTTTGTTTTGTTTTTGATGCAGTGATGCTCAGGGGTTACACCCGGCTATGCACTCAGAAATTGTTCTTGGCTTGGGGGACCATATGGGACGTGGGGGTATAGAACCACCATCTGTCCTAGATCAGCGAGTACAAGGCAAATGCCCTACCGCTTATACCACTGCTCCAGCCCCTTCATCTATTCTTAGAACTGAAAATTTCTGTTTGAATGCCTTGGTTTAAAGGTGTTTGATAAGTTAAAGTCAATGGCAAAGTGGAGCATATATATGAGAAAGTATTATGTGTGTTTATTTTTTCTGGCTAGTCTACTCAGAGTCTGTATGATGGCTGTGAATATTGAGTTATTGTGGATTCACAGTGGATGGCAATTAAACAAGATTTAAAACATAAACTAAATAAGTATTTTTGTTACAGTTATAACTAGCAAATGAGAGTACTGATAGCTCAAAGTTCTGTCTATTTGAACCTGTACTTGCCTCAAAAAGCAAGCAAACAAAAGACAAAGAAGCCTCCAAAGAATGAAAACAAGGCTAGAAAGATATTACAAAGCTAAAGGTGCTTGCTTTGCATGCACTCAATCCTAGTTACACCCCAGTACAACATATGGTGCCCTGAGCACAGAATCAGGAGTAGCCCTTAAATACCTTTTGCTTTGTCAAACCCCTCCCTCCCAGAGTAATTAAGAAAAGAAATAAAACTCCACAAACTACTAAGAAATTACTTTTTCTTAAACAATACTGCATTCAATACTTATACTTAATATTTTTACATAGAAGGAATTTTGAGAATAAAATATGAAAAATGAGATCTTAAAATATGAGAAAACCTTTTAACTTGTGTTAGGCAACAGTTTTTCAGATACAAGATGAAGAACCTGTGTCTAAAAAATTAAAATGGAGAAATTTAGTGACATCAAAACTTTTATGCTTCAATATGAAGCATTGAGAAATTGGAGTAAAAAAAGACTGAAAGAAAATGTATCCACTTCTAAGATTTAATATTTAATGAATGTGAATATACAAAAAACTTTTACAAATCAGAAATATGAATATGAACAACTCATTTTAACATTGTAAAGAAAAAGACCTAAATGGTCAGTCATGTTATAGATAAAAGAATACATATGGATGACTGAGAAGTATATGATAAAATGTTCATCAGAAGGTTACAATGAGGCACCACTGTTTATCCAATGGGATGGCTATAATAAAACAGATGATACAAAGGATTGGTAAAGAAATAGAGAAACTGGAATATTTATCTGTGTTTGTTGGGATATCAAATAGTTTAAACTATTTGAAAAAAATGCATTTAAAGTAGTTAAACATAAATTTACCACACAACCCAGCAATTCTACTTTGTATTGTGAAGAGAAATGAAAACACATTTTTTAAAGACTTGTAATATCATAAAGTCATTAGTCATAAATTAAGAAGAAAAACTGTAAATAATACAAATGTCCATTAAGTGATAGCTAGAAAAACAATGTATTTATCATCTGAAAAAAAAATGGAATGATGTTCTGAACTTCAATGTGAATAAGCTAAAAATACAATGTTAAGAAAAAAATGTATAAAATATTACATATTCATTGAGCCCATTTGTTTTATTTACTTTTAAACTTTATTGTTTACATCGAAGGGAAGAGACTGTTTAAAATGAACAGAGAGAGAAAAAGAGAATCTATGGAGGCGGGGGGGGGGCAGGAAGGAAACTGGAGACATTTCTTGCACTGGTGAAGGGATGGGAGTTAGACATTGTTTTTTGTTTTGTTTTGTTCTTAAATATGGTGAATCGTAGATAAAATACACACTGTATTTCTAAACTGTTTGCTAATTACAAGTTGAGATGGTACTATGAATATAATGGGTCAAATAAGCATAAAATTAATTTTACACATTTTTGCTGTATTTTATGGTTCCTTCTTTTTTTAATATCATCTTTATTAAAGAACCTTGATTACAAACATGATTGTAGTTGGGTTTTAGTCATAAAAAGAACACCCCCCTGGGGCCTGGGAGATAACATGGAGGTAAGGCGTTTGCCTTTCATGCAAAAGGTCATCGATTCGAATCCCGGTGCCCCATATGGTCCCCCATACCTGCCAGGAGCAATTTCTGAGCATGGAGCCAGGAGTAACCCCTGAGCACTGCCGGTGTGACCCAAAAACCACAAAAAAAAAGAACACCCCTTCACCAGTGCAACATTCCCATCACCAATGTGTTCAGTCTCCATTCTTACTAACCCACCTGTATTTGAGACAGACATTCTACTTCTCACTCATTAGTATTGTCATAATAGTTATCAGTGTAGTTATTTATCTAACTACACTACTCAAGAGTCTTTGTGGTATGCTACATATAATGAGTCAATCTTTTCAGCCTACCTGGTACAGAGCTGTTAAGAAATTATGTGTATATAGGTTTCTGGGGTTGGAGTGTCCAATATATATCTACTAGGCCTCTTTCTTCCATTTCTCTTTTCAGGTCTTGTATATTTTTGTTGGGTTTCAGTCTGGTTGACCTATCAAGTGTTGACAAAGTCATGTTTAGGTCTCCCACAATTATAGTGTTGTTATTGATATTCTTTTTCAGATTTGTCAACAATTGTATTAAATATTTTGCTGACCCCTCATTTGGTGCATATATGTATAGGAGAGTGATTTCTTCCTGCTGTACATTTTGATTAGTACAAAATGTCCATCTTTGTCCCTTATAACTTTTGTGAGTATAAAGTTTGTGTCATCTGATATTAGTATGGCCACTCCAGTTTTTTTATGGGTGTTGTTTGCTTGGATGATTTTCCTTCAGCATTTTATTTTGAGTCTATGTTTGTTCTGACTATTCAAATGTGTTTCTTGTAGGCAGCAGAAGGTTGGATTGAGTTTTTGATCCATTTAGCCGCTCTGTGTCTCTTAACTGGTGCATTTAGTCCATTGACATTGAGAAAAAGAATGTCATGAGATTTAGTGCCATCTTTGTGTAGAGGTTTTGTGTGTCGGTTGGTCAGTCTTGTCTTAAAGTAGATGTTTCAGTTTTTCTTTTAAGGCTGGTTTTGAGTGTGTAAAGTTTCTGAGCTGTTGTTTATCAGTGAAGTCATGTATACTTCCTTCAAACCTGAAAGTGAGTTTTACTGGGTGCAGTATTCTAGGCAAGCATTTATTTCATTGAGTTTTGTCACTATGTGCCATCACTGCCTTCTGGCCTTGAGTGTTTCTTTTGATGGGTCTGCTCCCTTGGAAGTAATTTCCTTTTTTGATTTTGCTGCTTTCAGAATTCTGTTTTGATCTGGGATTCATCTTTGTGACTAGGATATGTCTTGGGGTGTTTTTCCTGGGGTCTCTTTTAGTTGGTACTCTTTGGGCAAGGAGGATTGGTCGCATGGTAGTTTCTCTTTAATGATGTTCTTGATCATTGATACTTCCTGGAGATTTTCTTCCTGGGTCTCTGGGACTCCAATGATTCTTAAGTTGTTTCTGTTGAGCGTATCAAAGACTTCTATTTTCAGCTGTTCACATTCTTTGAGTAATTTTTCCATTGTCTGATTATTTGCTTTAAAGCTTTTTCCAATCTCTTCTGTTGTATGGATTTGTTATTCATCACATCGTTCAGCTCACTAATTATATCCTCAGCTGCTGTTACCTTTCTGGAGAGGTTTTCCATTGAGTTTTTCAATTCATCTACTGAGTTTTTCAGACCTGTTATTTGACCTGCAATTTCAGTTTGGAGTTTTCTGATTTCTGTCTTCATATTTTCTTGATTCTTATTAGTGTTCTGTTCAACTTGATCTATGCTTTCTTTGATTTCTGTGAATATCTTCCATAGTCTCTAAACTCCATATCTGAGAGACTAATTAGGTGGTTGGCCATTTTCGGGTTATCAGAGTTGTCATCTTCATTCTCTATGCCTGGTGCTGGCCTGCGTTGTTTCCCCATTGTCACATTTTTATTGTGGGTTTTTCTACATGTTGTGGTGGTATTCACAGAATAGTCTCTTTCATCTATGGATTTTAAGAAAAATAAGACATTTTTACAATAATTCCCAGAGACAAAAGAGAGAAAGGCTCAAAGGTACAGCTCATAACACGAAGCTCACCAAAAAGAGTGATGAGTACAGTGAGAGAAATAACTACAATGAGAACAATCATAACAATGTGAATGAATGAGGTAAGTAGAAAGCCTGTCTCAAGTGCGGGTGGGGGTGGGATGGGGAGAAGGGAGATTTGGGACATTGGTGATGGGAATGTTGCACTGGTGAAGGGGGGTGTTCTTTACATGACTGAAACCCAACAACAAACGTATTTGTAATCAAGGTGTTTAAATAAAGATATTAATAAAAAATTACTTAAGAAAAAAAGAAATTGTGTCTGCTGGACCTTTCTTGGCTTTTTCTGAAGAGATTATGTCTACTGGGGCCTTTCTTGGCTGCCTCATGTAGAAGAGTAGGAAACCAGGCAAGGAACAAAGCAGAAAACCAGGCTGGGAGCAAACTAGGAAACTAAGGAGGGAACAAAGCAGTGGTCTTTTATGTCTCTTTCATGCCTAAATGCATGTTAGAAACAGATTCCACCATTTTGTGGGTGGATTCATCTTACCCTTTGCAGAGCCCCGTCGAAATTATGTCTTCTGGGGCCTTTCTTGGCTTGGGCTGGTCCCTGAAAAGATTATGTTTGCTGGGACCTTTCTTGGCTGCTTCTGCAGAAAAGCAGATAACCAGTCAATGAGTAAAGCAGGAAATAAGGCAGGGAGCAAAGCAGAAAACTGCCTATTTATTTTAAATGTATGTAAAAAAAATTATAGACATAGAAGACATATAGAAGATTGGTAGTTGTTTGGGGCTGGGGTGGGAGCATGGAATAAATATAAGTTATCTGGCCTGACAGAATTTTTTCAAAAGACAAAAAAGTTCAGTGCTGGGGAGATAACAAAATGGGCTTTTAATGTAAAACATTCAGGTTTATTTCCTGACACTTGGAAGTGACCTCAGAACACCAATCCAGAAATAGACCTGGGACACAGCCAAGTATGGCTCCAAAACCAAAAGAAAAACTAAATGAAATATTCTAGAACTTGATTGTAATTTTGTTTATTACCTCAAAATTTACTCAAAATTATTAGAACAGCATGCTTACAGTAAAAATGACATGATATATAAATTATTTCTCATTAAAGCTCTGAAAAGTCACCATCACCAACATAGAGAAATACTGTTGAGTTGCCTAATGAACATTAATACCATATATTTACTATTTCATCAGTTCAACTAGGAAGATAAATTTGTGCTTTTCTACTCTGAATATTTTATATTGCTTACTTTGATACTCAACTGATATTCACACCTATGATGAATTTTATGCTACTGGAAAAAAATGAATGAGTATTTCCTTTTTTGAGTGAATGTATATATGTGGATAATGGAAATAAAATATTGATTTGTTCATTCAGTAAATATTTATCAAGTACTAAATACTTGGAGATGTTCACCAACAAGCACAGTTTAGAAAATCTAGTCACAGTCTGAAAATTGTGGTTGGTTTATGGTTTGAGGCTAAAACAGCAGTTTCCCGTTTAACTTGTGACTTTGAAATGCTATGTTAGAATCTCTGAAATATCTTATGTTGTTTTGGAGCCATACCAATAATTCAGAGGGACTACCCCTGGATCTGTGCTTTGGGATCATTTCTGGAGATACTCAGAGATTATATTGTACCAGCAACCATTCAAGTAAGCACCTTACTTGTGCATGATCTGCCTCACCCTCAAAGGCTTTAAACTGTAGCTTTTACTTAGAAGTTTCAGCCGAAAGGATTTTGAAAATCTTTATAAATTATCGAATTATTAAAAACACAAATTATTCAGTATTTATGAATTAGGATTTG
>PVKC010007187.1:0-29882 GCA_004027635.1 Crocidura indochinensis
TTTCTTTCTTTCTTTCTTTCCACCACACCTGGTGGTGCTCAGGGGTTACTCCCAGCTCTGCACTCAGAAATCGCTCCTGGCAGGCTTGAGGGACAATATGGGATGCCAGGAATCAAATCCAGGTCTTTCCCGGTTGGTCACATGCAAGGCAAATACCTTACTGCTGTGCTGTCTCTCAAGCCAATTTGTTTGTTTGTTTAAGTTATTTGTCAACTTAATGAGTATTTAGTAAGTATTCAGCAAATAAAGTTTTAGAAGATAATTATAATAAGTGTTCTTAAAAATAGTTTCTACTAAATGAAAGACATTTTTGCAACAATCCTCAGAGACAAAGAGAGGAGGGTTGGAACGTCCAACTCACTTCATGAAGCTCACCACAAAGAGTGATGAATGCAGTTAGAGAAATAACTACACTGAGAACTATCATAACCATGTGAATGAATGAGGGAACTGGAAAGTCTGGCTAGAGTACAGAAGGGGGTACAGTGGGGAGGAGGGAAAATTGGGACATTAGTGGTGGGAATGTTGCACTGGTGAAGGGGGTGTTCTTTACATGACTGAAATATAACCACAATCATGTTTGCAATCAAGGTGTTTAAATAAAGATATTTAAAAAGAATAATTTCTACTGTATGTTTTTTGATAGTCCTGACTATTTTAAAAGACTTTAATAGACATTTATCTTAGACTTAAAAACAATAATTTCTTATGGTTTCATTCTTTTTGGGAGGTGAGAATTTAGCTATATCTGGCAATGCTTAGGGACAACTGCTTCTTTTCTCATGAGTTACCTGTGGTTGTGCTGGGTTGCATAATTGTGTCTAAAGAGTGAATCAGGTTTGTCTCCACTCAAAGTAAGCACTTTGACCACTGTCTCTCTTGCCTCAATAGTAGTCACTCTTATTTGAAAAAAAAAACATACAATTTTCTAGTCTTGTAAATAGAAACATTTTTTTGTTAGTGACTTATGGAAGTATTAATAAATTTTGGCAATATTGCAGCAATATTTATGTTCAAGAGAACAAACTTTCTTATATGTACCACTTGGGGAACAGTACAAAGATACAACACACTGATACATAGATAATCTCTAGACATTGGTATATTGGTAGATCATTCAGTAAGTGGAAGAGCATATATAGAATTCAATATAAGCTGAAAAGGAGAAAACTATATGCTGCTACTTTGTAATAAAAGAAAGTTCTCCTGAATTCTGGAAAGACTTCAGTGATATGTGTGTTTTGGGTGGAAAGTTGATGAATAAAAGATCTCATATGGTCCATAACTTCCCAGAAGGGTAGTTATAAAGATGTCACAAATAAGAATCAGCAGGGAGGCAGGCTATGTCTAGTGGATTAGAGAAGTGAAAAGTCTCTAAAAATGAGCTGAAGGGAATTCTCCTGGGTTATTTTATACATTTGCTACGTGGTATGGAGTGTTGGTAAACTGAAAGATTAAACCAACAATCAAAAATGCTTTCTAAACTTTGAATGCTTCCTCTAGTGAAGGAACATAGTATTAAAGTTTTGAACTAATTTTATTTGCCTATTTAGCAAATTTAAGAATACATTTTTTTGTTTTGTTTTGTTTTGTTTTGTTCTTGAACCACACCCAATGACACTCAGGTTACTCCTGGCTATGCACTCAGAAATTGTTCCTGGTTTTTGGAATACTGATGGTCTATGGTTTTATTTTTTTAAATTTTTTTATGTTTGGGGGTTTTGGTTTTTGGGTCAATTCCAGAAGCGCTCAGGGGTTACTCCTGGCTCTACGCTTAGAAATCGCTCCCGACAGACTAGGGGAACCATATGGGATGCCAGGATTCGAGCCACCATCCTTCTGCATGCAAGGCAAATGCTCTACCTCTATGCTATCTCTCTGGCCCCTGTTTTATGTTTTATATGTATTTTGCCCAAATAATGAGTAATGATGAATATTATAGAATATTTTCTGTTAATTATGTTTCTCAACATAATGCTCTAGTAAGAGTGCTGTGTTTTATGAAATCTCAGGAGTAATAGTGAGCAAGGTTGTGCCATTGGCAATATTTCATGAAACTAATTACCTGAGGGAATTCAGGAATATTTATTTGTGCAGATGAATGCACTATTTAGGTAATAAGCTCTTATAAAAGATGAAGTATTCTAATTACAAAGCAATTATTATAATGCATGACAATTTAAAAATTGCTCTCTTTATTTTGTATTGCATTTTTATTGTAAAGAAAAACAAAACAGCTTAAGAATTTGTCATCTACTTTTTGTTCCTTATTTTCATTATTCTTAATTCATTCATGACTGCTATTTTAGTTTAAAACTGCTACTATTCAAAACCAATTTACTTGTTTAAAAATGAAACTGTGATGAGCATATATTCACCTTTCCTTTTCAAAAATTCTGTACTATGACATTACTTAATAGAAACTGTTTCAATTATGCACTGTTTTTGCGTATCTTTTATTTTGCTTAATTTTCTTTCAGTGCTTAAGGTCATATAATATTCATCGGTTATTATATGATTTCAAAAGTGTTTACAAAATATTTGTCTCAACCTGTTCATACAAAAAGTAAATACTTGCGGAAAGCACAAATTCTTGTGTTTTTTTAATTGTATAATTCCTTTAGTTAGTTACATCTGAAACAAAATGCAAACCTCACCCAAATAAAATATCAAACACAGAAAATTACATATTTTGTGACTTAAAATGATCTTATTTTGTAATTTTAGTTAGAGATAGATATGATAAGAATCTAAGGGCATTTGTGTTGGGAATGTTAAACTGGTGAAGGGGAGGTATTTGTTTTATGACTGAAACACAACTACAATCATGTTTGTAATCATGGTGTTTTAAATAAAGAGATTATTAAAAAAAAATAAAAGAACCAAGAGGTAATGAGAAGGTCAGGGGATTGGAAGTGGTATAAGGGTGATATGAGGAGTACATTTACTTTTAGTTTAAGCAACATATGCTAAAATTGTCAACATGAGTAAATCACTTGACAAAATATCATGTTTTCTGTAACAAGAGAGAACTTAGAAATGAATTAACTGAAGGAGAATATAGTAATTTTTTTCTAATTTTATTCAATTGAAACCATTGTGCTCTATAAATTCTTCATGGTTGAATTTCAGATATATAATGAATCAGGGCCATTCCCATCACCAGTGTTGACCTTCTTCCAGCAAAGTTCCCAGAGTATATATCCTATACATTCATTTATTTTAAAATAGTGTTTGTAATACTGTAGGTTCTGTATATAGCAGCTAATTCTTAGTTTTTTTTTCTCATGAGCAAAGATTACAATATACACAGAAACTGAAAAAACAGAGGCTTGATTTCCTACCTGCCTTGGTGGGAACAAACAAATATTCAATCCAACTGCGACCACTGGAAAGAAAATGAATTTAGTAGGGGAGCTTATGGGAAATTCTTTTCTCCCTAATAAAGGCAGCTCCCTGGAGAGAATTTTCTTGTCAAGTTTGCCTTTCTTTGTCCTGCCCTCACCAGAAATCTCTGCTGCTCTTTTGGAGGTAGTCAGTAATTATGATAATTGAATGAATGGAACGATGTGGTGCTATGTAGCAGCAAACTAAATAAGGAGTCATGGTACACAGAAGATGCCAAACAGAAACATGCCCATAAAAGTCAGGATCCTGGAAGATGCCAAGTCATTAAATCAACCCTGAGATAGACTGGATTCACTTTGGTCCAGTTAGTTCTCTATAGTAATTTTTGATCATACATTCTATTACATAAAGCCAAGCACATTTTAATCAAATGAGATATCTACATTTATTTAACATTAAAAATTGGAATTGACAAAAAATGTGATCAGAGCTATCCCTAGATGGCAATGTTATGACTGGTGGCTTCTGTATCGTTACACATTTTTCTTTGTCATTACAGGGTTTATGACTTTCCATACAGTCATTATCTTTCTGAGATCCTCCTCTCAGCATCCCTTTTCTATAGTATTTCTCCTTTAGAGAAAATTCTTTTGGTACTTTTAATTTGCATTTTAGCTTACTTCTTTGCCTTGCTCCCACAATTAACATGAAGTACTGCATATTATCCAGAGTCATTCTCTTCTTAAATACTCTGCTTTCAATATCCATAAAGTTTCCAAGCTTGCCACCTACCTTACTATATGGACTTGTTTTCTGCTCAGATATCGCATATGTTGAACACATTTTTATATTCACATTGAATATTTTTAGGACCCAAACTTCCAACTAAGTGGGATTATTTCTGTTTCCTCTGGTACTACTTTTGATATATAGAGAAATGATGTTCACAATTTTACATTATGCACAAGAAATAGAATATTCACAATTAAAATTGTCTCATCAAACCAGAGCTATAGTTTAATATATATAGTTTAATGTACAGCACTTTTACAGCGCTTAGTTGGCTAGTCTATCAATTACTTAGCATTTGTTTATGATTCACTGTTTTTCCAACTACAAATCTTTATTAAAACATTTAAAAAACGTGCTCATAGAGAAAAGTTGGAAATGATTGACAGATATGAGCATATCCTGTAGTCAAAAACAACATTGTTATAACAATATTGCTTTTTGGCATTTTTTAATATTTTCCTTTGCATAGATTTTATTGCTGCAGCTATTGACTTTGAGGCATAACTAAGACAGTAAAAGAAACCGATTGAGAGAATGTCAGGAAAATGTCCCAATTTCCTTCTAAGCCCCCCTGCATATTGGAAGAATAATTACAATTTTGATTGCTTATTTTATTCATGATTTCCTTTAGTTCTCAAAATAACAAAATTATGAAGCAATTTTATTGTTCATATGTTAGAGATGAAGCATCAAGATCAGGGAAATGAAGGAATTTGCCAGAGGTAAAACAGCTGGTAAGTCCTAAAGCTGGAAGTGAAGCCCACATCTGACTTGACTTCAAAGCAGGTGTTCTTTCTTCTCTTATTCTTTTACCTAATTACTGAACATCAGAACCAGCAAGCAATTTTCAGTGGCTTGATTTCAATCCTTTTATTTTATATTGGAGAGACAATCAAAGAGAATATTTTGGGAATAGATGCCCTCCCTGGCCTGTCTTTTCTGGGTTTTTGTTGAACTCTATTGACATGCGTTTGGTCTACTTAGCCTTTTCCCCATGCATTCTAAATCATTTGGTTGGTTTCTAATTTAAAGTACACCACCTACTTTTAGGCACCTTATTCCAAATAGTGAGTATCAGTGATTTTTCAGATCTAATTTCAATTTTGAAACACTCTTTGATGAAAGATAGACTCTAATTTAATGTTCTCTGCCTTGGGTACCATTTCTAAAAGCAAGGTCAAGCCCTGTCATCTACCTTTTAAATTGGATGACCTTTCAGGGTAGAGGGGAAATTCTAGAGCAGAAGGCAGACAAAGGACAGACAGAATCAGTTTTATGTAGTGTGTGTTTGCTTTCTTAAGCCTGAATCATAGTCAAGACTAGACACAGATGTCTTTTCTCAAAGAGATTTCACTCCCAGACTCAGTGTTTGGGTTTTAGCTCATTGTTTAATAGTTCCAGAAATCAACTAATCACCTTAAGTCAGGAAAGTTAACACTCCATTAAGATGGCTAGGGAAAATTCACACTTCTCACTTTTATTTTATTTTATTTCTTTGCTTTATTTTCCATTTGCATGCATACTCCGCAAAGTTGAAACACTTTCCTGGAAAAGCCTGCTTTTGTACCTACCTGATATAAAAACTGATTTACTGAACAATGTGAATTTTCTAGGAAAAAAAATCCAGAGACATTTTACATTGCAAATTATGATGGGAATATCGGAGTAATAAGAAACTTTAAGCTAGATCCTTTTGTTCTTAAATCAATCCCCAAAGAGATTTTGAAGTTCATATTAAATGGCTCTTCTTGACCTTCCTATAAATGCTCTTCATTTACTGTGTCTGAAAGAGAGCTAACCCCAGAAAATTTACCTTGATGGCATGATTCCTCTCACTTAGTTTGCAAAATGTTGATTGATAAACAATGAAATAAAATAATATTTTCTCAATGACTATGTGGAAGTATCCTGATGACTACATGGTATATGATGTAGCATGCAGCTTGATTTAGCCACTTCTTTCTGGTAAAAAGCATAGGATTTCTTTTAAAACAGCCCAAAATATGACAAGAGGTATATCGAGATTCGTGCAATAGGATCATGGATAAAAGGGGCAAAGTCATTCTGACTTTTAGAAAAAAAGCTTTTAGGAAAGCTTCTTAAAATGAGAGTTGAAGTCTGTTTGGGGAAACTGGCAAGAGAAGGAACTTGGGGGTTGGAATTCTATTATCAAAGATATTAAGGTAAACTGGAACTCTTGTATAGAGAACATAGCAGATCTCTTCCCATTTCTTAAGAGAGAATAACTGAGACAGGCATTATTCCCTCCCCACTTTCACTGAATGCATTCTTTTTTCCCTGAACATCCTGCAAGACTACATTCTCTAGACTTCCTGCAATTAAATGGAATTATATCGTTTAGTAAAGTGAATGAAAGTTAGAGGGACCATATGCCATTTTCACCTAGCATTCTTATCTAGCTAACTGCAAAGGATCACAGCAAAAACTTCTGAGGAAGCCCTGACAATTAGTGGCTCCTTGAATGAAAGAAACTCTCCACACACCCCAATGCCGGAATTCTCATAGAGAAGGCTGCTCATGAAATACCTAATTAGATTGTGAAGTAGCAGTAACTATTATGCCACCATTGAAATTTTGTGGCAATTCAGCATATAAGGCTAAAAAGTTAAGCTAAAAAAGTCTGCAAAATTGGGGCTGGAGCTTGGGAAGGAATTTGCCTTGCACTTGTCTAACATAGGACTGACCCACATCCCATATGGTCCCCCAAGCCAGGATTTCTGAGCGCATAGCCAGGAGTAACCCCTGAACGTCACTCAGGGTGGCCCAAACAAACAAAAAGCCTGCAAAATCCCCATTGAACAAACCATTTGTGAGAATCTAGACTATGTTAACTTAAATAGTTATAAATTATTGTATACCAGCATCAAGAAGGTTTGATATCTCAAAATAATTATCCTCCAGGAGAAAGGAGGATGATGAAGAGGTAGAAAAAGAGAAAATAAGGGCTGGAGCAGTGACGCAGTGGTAGGGCATTTGCCTTGATGGAGGCTGACCTAGGACGATGGAACACGGTTCCATCCCCAGCATTCTAGATGGTCCCCCAAGCCAGGAGCGATTTCTGAACACAGAGTAAGGAGTAACCCCTGAGCATCACCAGGTGTGGCTCCCCCCTCCACCAAAAAAAGAGGAAGTTATAAGGGTCTAATATATATGATAGAAAAGATGCTGACAGAACTCAACAACAAAAAATTGGGGAGAAGAAATGAATGGACATTTCCTCAAAGAAAAAATACAGATGGCCAACAGGCACATAAAAAATGTTCCACGTTACTAATCATAAGGGAGATGCACATCAAAGAAAGCCATGAAATATCATCTCACACCACAGAGACTAGCCCACATCACAAAGAACATAAATAATCAGTGCTGGCATGGATGGGGTAAGGGAAGTCACTCTTATTCATTGCTGGTAAAGGGGCCCGGGAGATAGCATGGAGATAAGGCGTTTGCCTTTCATGCAAAAAGTCATCGGTTTGAATCCCGGTGCCCCATATGGTCCCCCGTGCCTGCCGGGAGCGATTTCTGAGCATGGAACCAGGAGTAACCCCTGAGCACTGCCGGATGTGACCCCCCCCCAAAAAAAATGAATGCCATCTAGTTTAGCTTTCCTGGAATACAATATGGTTATTCCTCAAAAAAAACAAACCTGGAAATTGAGTTCCCAAAACACAATAAAAAATGGCCTCATATTTTGGGCTGTTTTAAAAGAAATCCTATGCTTTTTACCAGAAAGAAGTGGCTAAATCAAGCTGCATGCTACATCATATACCATGTAGTCATCAGGATACTTCCACATAGTCATTGAGAAAATAATATTTTATTTCATTGTTTATCAATCAACATTTTGCACACTAAGTGAGAGGAATCATGCCATCAAGGTAAATTTTCTGGGGTTAGCTCTCTTTCAGACACAGTAAATGAAGAGCATTTATAGGAAGGTCAAGAAGAGCCATTTAATATGAACTTCAAAATCTCTTTGGGGATTGATTTAAGAATAAAAGGATCTAGCTTAAAGTTTCTTATTACTCTGATATTCCCAGCACTATTTATAATAGCCAGAATCTTGAAACAACCCAGGTGCCTGACAACAGATGCATGTCTACATGATGGAATAGATTTCCTAATAGCTGTTAGGAAAAATGAAATCATATATTTTCCTATACATGGATAGACATGGAGATTATTATGCTAAGTGAAATGAGTCAGAGTGAGAGGGATAGACATAGAGTTGTCTCACTTATCTGTGGGATATAAGAGAAATAAAAGTCAATATACTAATAATATCCAGAGACAATAGAGATGAGGGCCTGGAGGATCAGCCTATGATATGAAGCTTGCTATGAAGAATGGTGCAGTTAGAGCACTAACTGCACTGACAACTACCATGACAACGATAGTTGGAACTGACCACTTTGGACAAGAACTGGTGCTGAAAGATAATAAAGTCATATGCATGGCACCCTCTCAGTGACAACAGCGCAAACTAAAACCTCAGAAAGGAAAGAGAGAAAGAGAGAAACAGAAAACCTTTCCCAGAGACAAGCAGGGATGAAAATGGTAGACATTAATGGTGGGAAAGTGTACCTTCTATGACTGAAACTCATCTATGAACATTTCTGTAACCACGATGCTTGAATACAGAACTTATTATTTAAAGAAAAATAAATAATAAGAGGATACAGAAAGTATAATTCATTCTTTTCAACGTAGACATCCATGAATCTAATGAATCTTTTTTTTTACTAGCTTTAGCTGGCAACTTAATTTGGAAGCTAAAGTTAATTTTAGGAGGGGTCTCTGTTTTTTAAATAAAGGACATATTTGGATATTTTGTGGTTTTTAGGAATGGCATGTTCTGAGGAAGAGATAAATTTGGATGGAACTACTTTAATAATACCTGGTATATTTTTAATTATAAGAATAACACTGGTGAAAGGGGTTGTTCTTTTTTGTGACTGAAGCCCAACTACAGTCATGTTTGTAATTATGGTGTCTAAATAAAGATACTTAGAAAATGTCAAAAGAAAAAAAATGTGGGGCCCAGGAGATAGCATGGAGGTAAGGCGTTTGCCTTTCATGCAAAAAGTCATCGGTTCGAATCCCGGTGCCCCATATGGTCCCCCGTGCCTGCCAGGAACAATTTCTGAGCATGGAGCCAGGAGTAATCCCTGAGCGCTGCCGGGTGTAACCCAAAAACCAAAAAAAAAAAAAAAAAGAAAAAAGAAAAAAATGACATAAAAATATGTAGCTATTATATTTACTTTCTTTAAATATTCTACAAATGACAACATGAAGCATAAAAAAGAGTAACACTCATAAAATGTCAACAAAGTAAACAGATAGCCATATTCTGTTTTATCTTTTATGCTAGTTTTTCTTTGTCTACATATACCATAATAATACTTACAAATTTATTTATACTAATTTTACTATACAAATCTATATTTGTCATAAAAATATAAATGACATTGATTTTACATAGCTGTTATTTTATGATATGAACATATTGTAATTTTAGATATTGCCTATAAAATTGGATAGTTATTTATAAGACTATAGTTATTTATATTTTAACAAGAATTAATATTATTTATAAACATTTTATCAGATTATTTTTTTTAAACATATACCTCATAGTAGAAGAATTTACGGAGTGTAAAATTTGAAATATTCTCATGGCTATAGGAAAATTTTTGTTTTATTTTGTTTTGTTTTGGGGTAACACCTGATGATACTCAGGGGTTATTTCTGACTATGTTTCTACTCAAGAATCATTCTACTCAAGATTCATTCCTTGTAGTCCTTGGGGGACCATATCAGATGTCAGAGATTGAACCCTGGTAGGCCAGTTGCAAGGCAAATATTATCACTCTAGCTCCCGAAAAATAGTTTTATAGAAAGTTTACAGTATTTACTTTTGCAACATCCAAATATAAAAATCACTTGACTTATAATGCAATAATCTGTATTGAATTGTACCATTAAATAATTATTTATTTTAGGATTTTTGGACCACAGTCAACTTAGGGCTTCCTTCTGGCACTACATCATGCACAAGGATCATGAGAATATCTATGATGTTGGGATCAAATCCTCATCAGTTGTTTACAAGGCAGGGACATACTTACTACTCTTTATAATTTTTCTATAATTTAGACAATGAAGCAACAATATATTCATAACTGGTTTTTAGTTGACACGGTGGCTGCTCTCTGATGAAGCAAATATAAATGTTTCATTCTCTAACTGTAGTGAATAAGTATATTGCATTTAGTATGCAGTGAATAAGTATATTTATTTAGTAAACTGTGATAGCCACCTCACAAACAGTGATTTAACGCAACAGGATTTTAATTTTTGTTCAGGCTATTTTAATGAGATTTTATGGTAGTTATTTTGCTAATTATTATTTTCCTAATCTTGAAAGAAAATAATATACTTTCTCTTAAATATTTTCACTTGGAAGGAACATGGACTCTATTCATTATATATCTTTGGCCAAACTAAGCCAAGGAACCTGAATGTGAGAGTGTGGGAAAGGATGATACCCTTTGCTAAGGAAGAGATGAAGAAATAGTCATTGGGCAACACTAATGATTATTACACCTGACTAAACTTTAACCTTTGAGCGAGGGTTGTACTGATAGTTTGCCATCTGTAGTGACTTCTGGAAGTGTCCCTTGGCACTCTCTTTCCTTCTGAACTTCTAAGACAGGGGTCAGTAAACTTTGGCCCAAGGGCCAAATGTGTTGTGGTCTCTGTTTTTGTATTATCTGCTAGTTAAAAATGACTTTTACATTTTTAAGTGGTTAAAAAGTCCGAAGAAAAATAATATTGCATAAAATAACACAATATTGCATAAATATTAATTTTATGTGTATATGTGAGTACATAGTAAATTTAAAAATATAATAATGCTTATTTTTATATTGTCTATGACAGTTTTGTGAGAGAGCCATCAAATTTGAAAGATGTAAGGGCACTTTAATTATCTGATTCTTCACAGAAAATGTCTGCCAATCACTAATCACTAATATTGCTCTCTAAGTGGCTATCCATCAAATTTTGGATATCCCTCAAATCCCTCTTAGGAAAGGATTATTTGTTAGATTTTTAGAATTAATTTTCTTAGATTCAAAATAATAAGTGTTAAGAAAAGAGTCTAATGATTCATTTTAATATAATATATTACATAATTATATATTATAATATTAATTTATATAACTTGGCTAGTGGGTCACAGACCTCATCCTGTGTGCCAGCAGGTTAAGAACTGAGAGATTCAATAGACAAATTAGAAGGGGATTGAGAGATATAGATTGAGAAAAAGCTATTGGAATTATCCACAATCATCTGAGTTAAACAATGAATTGGCAGAACAGATGAGCCTCTCACCAGCACTTATCACTGGGACTTTAAAATGTGCTTGTTCAATTTTGTATTATCATGCACACAAGCATACACTTTCATTGCCTCTGTGAAAATAAAAAATGAAAATTAGAAGGGAAAGATTATAATCTCAAGTAGAACCATTTTGGTTTTACCATATACCTCCTCAATTTATTGCGGCTGAAATATTATCTTACTTTTCACTGTGATTTTTTTTTTGGTTTTTGGGTCACACCCGGCAGTGCTCAGGGGTTACTCCTGGCTCCATGCTCAGGAATTGCTCCTGGCAGGCACGGGGGACCATATGGGGCACCGGGATTCAAACCAATGACCTTTTGCATGAAAGGCAAAAGCCTTACCTCCATGCTATCTCCAGGGCCCCTCACTGTGATTTTTTTTTAAAAAGATCTTTTTTGGGTTTCTCAGAGTTTCATAAGGATTTAAATGGACTATCTGGGTGATTTATCAATTGAGCTGTGTGAGATTTCCAGCATTATCCACTATCAATATATTCTTTTTTTAAAACTGGGATTTCAAAAATAACATTCTGATCCAATGATAGAATACCATTTCTATTCATTTTGTGTGTAAGTCATAACACATCATATAGTAAGGCTGCGAGTGAGAAGGGAGGCATGTAAGATACATAGTCCACTTGAGGTCAACTTCTAATTTTTTTAAAAGTTAAAAGTGACTTTCCTATTGCTAGGCGTATAAATTTCATTCATTTGTGCACTTAAACTAACTCCTTTCTGATATAGCTTCTATAGTTGGCTAAGACTATCCATGAAAAATGCTTTCTTTTCAGCTGGTCATGTCTCACATCCTACTCACATTGGACAAAGTCACTTGAAACTTCATGTGATAGCTGAATTTGTAAAAAAAAAAAAATATCTGCTTTAATTCTAAAAGATCAGCTTTATTATCTTTGAAAACTCACAAATTCATTAGCTCTCTACTCCATGTCTCTTTTGAGAGAGTTGCTCATATTGCCTTTTCTTTATTTTTATATTTGGTCAGCAACTTTTTAAATAAAAGACTTTTAAACTAATGAATACCCCATGTTTCTCAAGAAAATATTATTAAAAGAATGTTTGTGTTCAAACTTGTATTATATTGCAAATGACATTTATACAGGTCATTACAAATTAAAGAGTCCTAAGAGATAGCTATGGGGTCAAGGAGATACATTTTGTACATGCAAAGATCAGAGATGCATAGTTCCCTGAATACCACCAGAAATCTCTAGTGGAACTCAATACAAGAAAGACCTGAACAGCCACATCACCATGAGCTAGTACTGAACTCTTTGACTCAAATCTTCAATCCAGTTGGTTGAGTATCGCCTTGAGTGGCCTCTTTGCTCTCTAAACTCTGTTTATAAAGTCAAAGGAAAAATCCATTAAGTTATTATTGTGGTAAACATACCTAGATATTGATTTATAGTAATACACTTAAAATTTATACAAATTTATAATGTAATGCTAATTTAATAAAATTTAAATTACTTAAGTGGCTGGAAATTCCAGTCTCACTCAGGTTATAATTTGAGGATTATACTTATGAAAACAGTGTGGCAGAATGTTGAAAGCTAAGTAATCCAGAAAAATCAAGGGCATATTATTTTGTCAAGCAATCCTTATTTGACTGTAGAACACAAAATTGGTATTTTAACTAAAAATAGAGGATATAGTGATAACATTAATAATAGTATATTATAATAAAATATATTCTTTTTTTTTTTTGGTTTTTGGGCCACACCCAGTGACGCTCAGGGGTTACTCCTGGCTATGCACTCAGAAGTCGCTCCTGGCTTGGGGGACCATATGGGTAACCGGGGGATGGAACCGCGGTCCGTCCTAGGCTAGCGCAGTGAAATATATTCTTACAGATTACTTTATTAGTCCTCTCACTCCTCTGAGATATGGATTAGTATGCATATGTGAGTAAGTTAAAATTCAAAAGGATTAAGTGACTTGCCAACAAAATCATACCTGGTTAAAAGGAAGATTTATTCTTCATAGCCCTGGTAAAATTGAACACTTTTGTGGTGCTGTTATACCAAGTGTGAAAGATACAGGTACAATTCATTCCTTAACATGTATAGGTATAAGTGTGTGTATAAGTGTATACACATGTGTATGTATATAGTGCCTTAGAGAGAAAGAGATTCTTCTTTTCTTGTTATTGTTTTTCAGAGCCATAACCAGTGCCAATTAAGTTTACTCCTAGCTCTGTGCTTGGGGATCACTCATGGTGATTGGTTATAAACAAAACTCAGGATTGCAAATTACATGGCAAAATTCCTATCCACTGCTCTGTCTCCTCAGCCCAAAGAAATTAATTATTATTTTTTATTAGTAGTTACTTTATTTAAGTACCATGTTTATAAAATTATTCATAATTGAGTATCAGCCATAGAATGTACATCCCTCTTTACCAGTGCTTTTTTTCCCCACCTCCAATGTTCCCAGTTTCTTTTGCACCCACCCATACCCATTTCTCTCTAGTGCAAACATTTTGCCTCTCTTTCTCTCTCTTTCCTTTTTGACATGTTATGCGCACTATTGTTAATGAAGGGGTACTATGCCTATCACTTTATTGCCTTTGAGCACCCAGTTCTAGTCCAGAGTGATCAGTTCCAATTATCATTATCATAGTGGACTCTTCGCTGTTCTAACTGCACTCACTTCTCTTTATGACAAGCTTCCTACCATGGACTGGTCCTCTTGACCCTCATTTCTACTGTCTTTGTATATTATTACAATACTATTTTTTATTTTTATTATACACACAAATGACTGAGATTATCCTATGTTTATCTCTCTGACTCATTTTAATCAGAATAATACTATCCATACTCATCTATGTATAAGCATATTTTATTATTTAATTTTTCCTAAAAGCTGCACAGTATTCCATTGTGTAGCTCTACCACAACTTCTTTAGACACTCATTTGTTGCCAGGCACCCAGGTTGTTTCCAGATTCTGACTGTTGTAAATAGTGCTATGATAAACAGGAATGCAGAGAGCTTTTCTGTATAGTGTTTAGGATTCCTAGAGTATATTCCGAGGAATGGTATTGCTGGATCATATAGGAGCTCAATATCTAGTTTTTCTGAGGAATATTCATTTTGCTTTCCAAAAAAGCTGGACTAGTTGGCATTCTCACCAGCAGTGAATGAAAGTCTCACCCCCGCCCCTCTAAGTGCCAGAATAAAATTCTTAACTCTGGTTAAAATGTACACCTTTAAGTTGAGTTTTGTTTGATCATGTACTTACTGTACATATTTCATGAATATTGGTCAAGTCCCAAACTCAATATCTATCTTGATTTTTGGCCCAGCTTTTTATTTTTTTAGCTGGCACAATTGATTATAGTACATTTGTTTCAGGCAGAACAAAGGCAAAGTTATAAAAATCTTAGAAAAACTAAAGAGATGGAAGAGAAAGAAGAAAAAGTTCAGTAGCAAGTATATTTATGAAAATCATTGAATCACCAATAAACTCATTAAAGGCCTAGCAGAAGATCTAGTAGACTCTTCTCTCTCTCTCTTTTAAGGATAAGAGTTAAAGAAATACAGTAAAAATGGTGTTAGAGTGGCAATTGTTGTTTGCATAGGCCCAGCAAAATATGGGGGGAAATGGAAAGGAAAAGTCTTGGCCTAAATATAAGGAGACCTTACCCTGAGGTTTTCTGGCATAAGACCAACTCTGGGCTCCAGGCATACTAGGTTGCCCAACTCAAATCAAAACTATGGTCCCAGTGAACTTTTTTTTCCAGTTGTTATCGTTGGTGTCAGGTTTCTGTAGTTAAAGATCCTGGTTTCTGTGCATATCCTACATTGAAGTCAGGATGATGTGGAAAATCCTCTAGTTTCACCTCACAATTAGAGGGCAATTAGGAGAGCCCTGAAATCAGGTTGTTGTTGTTAAGTCTTCTGGGTGTTAAGGAAAACCTCTTTGGAGTAGGTCAATGCCAGGGCAGAGACAGGGTCTTCCCTGGTAGAGGATTGCTTCCAGGTGATGTTATAGACAACCGTGGTTGTTTCATAGATGGCATCCCTTTTTTATAGAAGCTCATTCTTATAAATGTATTATAATTTTTATAAGGAGAATACAGTGGAATGAAAAGTAGGGAGACTGATAAAAGTTGAGCCTAAGAGATAGGAGAAATGACATGGTAAGAAATTAGTTAACAAAGACTTAAACAACACTTCATAAATAACAAGATAGTCTTTTGTGTGTGTGTGTGTGTGTGTGTGTGTGTGTGTGTGTATGTGTGTTTTGAGAAAAGTGAGACTAAAAACTATAGGGTCATCAGCAGGAATTTATGATCTCATGGATGAGGGCCTCAACCTGGAGGATCCTAATATAAAAGTTATTGAGAGCTTGGCTTGGCAGTGGCTATCTACTCTGCTCCTGTCATCTAATTATAGGAATGATAAACTCAAGTAAGGGAGGATCTTACCTTACAAGCTAGATACCCATCTTTGAAACTGAAGCTGCATAACAGGGCAATATATTTACCACATTAAGATAGGGTGTCTTTCAACAACTTCCATAGGGTGTTTATTTTGTACATTCAAAATTAATTTCATGTACATGCTATAAGAATCTATGTCTCCAAACATATTTTAAAAGACCCAAACTATGACTAGGAGAAATCTTACTGTTATATTTTCCCATTTTTCATCTCAAGTTAGCTATTTGGTAACAATATAATATTCATACTGTAACATAATGAGCATAGATCCTGAATAAATTATAGGAATTATATACAATGGCATCTATTAAATTCTAACTTGCTATTAAAATGGTCACCCAAAAGTGCTGAAGGCACAGTTCCCTCATGATTGATTAACTATAGGATTATAGGCCAAGATTTACTAATTTCTCAATTCTATTTGGATAGACCCTGCAACATTTGTCTTTCAGCCTTTGTTTTTCTGTTGACAGTGATGCCTTCTTTCTTTCTTTCTTTCTTTCTTTCTTTCTTTCTTTCTTTCTTTCTTTCTTTCTTTCTTTCTTTCTTTCTTTCTTTCTTTCTTTCTTTCTTTCTTTCTTTCTTTCTTTCTTTCTTTCTTTCTTTCTTTCTTTCTTTCTTTCTTTCTTTTTCTTTGTGGTTTTTGGGTCACACCCGGCAGTGCTCAGGGGTTACTCCTGGCTCCATGCTCAGAAATTGCTCCTGGCAGACACGAGAGACCATATGGGGCACCAGGATTTGAACCAATGACCTTTTTGCATGAAAGGCAAACGCCTTGCCTCCATGCTATCTCCCGGGCCCCTGATGCCTTCTTTCTAACTTCAACAATTCTTAGATAAATTCACAACAAATCAAAGTAGCCAGACTCACTGTTTCAATCTATTTTTTAAAAAATAATAATTTAAATCAGAATAAATATTGAGTAATATTAATTGATGTCTTATTGGTTATAAAACAAAATCTGATAATAGTTCTATGCCCATCGGTTTAATAATTGGTTAAATAAAAGATGAAATATTTACTTTAAAGCACAGTTTAGAAACATGAGAAAAATCCAAAGCACAATATTTAAGAACTTGATAAGATACTTGAAAATTCCTTTTAAAAGTTTTTAATTAGTGTACTAGGCTTTCATCCTTGTAAAAAAATAAGTATATTGTTTATGGCTATCTCTGTATGGGATATACATGTATGCAAGTATATATACATTTATGCTTCCAAAAATGATTGAGAAAAGGAATACACTTAAATACTAATAGTGGTTAACCCTGGGAAAGGAGCAATTTGTATGGTGGAAATTATCTGAGGGGTATTGACATACACATATGTACACACATGGTTGCAGGTACATACATATCAAGAAAAAGACCATAGGTAAAATTTGCTTTTGGCTTTTATTTTTTTAAAACCCTCTTTTATTTTCTTTTCTTGCTTACTGTCTTCTGGAAACTTTACACTCTTAAGGAAATCAGTATGCTTTATGATAAATTACCATTCACTATTGAAATTGAATGCTATAAAAGAAGTATAAATCACACCTATAGGATCCTCAGAAACAGAGATTTCATTCAACTGTGTGAGAATCCAGAGACAGCGAAGAGATGGAAAAATGTTATATCACCTATAATACAGGTATAAAAGCTTTAATTTGGTAGGGAAAGCAATCACGGTTAAATAGTCAAACACAGCACTCTTGAAGTCATCAAAATGCCTGTATATTTTAGAATTTTAGACACACATTCCACTTCCTTAACTATGTTTGTAGTTGGAACCTGCCATGGTTATTTCACATGAGACTCTTCAGAAATGTCAGTAGCATCACTGTGTTGGATCTTGATAAATAGTTGCTGCTTCGTGGACTGTCAGCTATACTGAAGAAATATAACACTACTTGATGATAATATTTAAATTCAAGTCTATTATTTTTATATTTTAGAAAGCCAAGATGATTGCTTGTGTCCTTCTGGAATAAGAAACCACTGGAATGAAATGAAGTGTCACAAACATTTTTTTTTCTTATCAACAGCACCATTTATAGTGCTTCATGAACGAGTTCAGAATATAACCCCAAATGAGCAAAATCCTTTCTTTTGAAGATGGTCTTCTATTTAAACCCAGGTATGTAAGACTGAATGACCCCTGTAGGCAACCCTTGTACACCATTGCAAACAAATGCATGGGACCAGGAATGTTGTCCTCTCAGGCTTGTTGGGAGGTGCCTATACCTCCCACTTCCCATCATCTATCTCCTTCTTCCCTGATTTGTGTGTTTTTGTTAAACAGTGGGTCTTGCTATGGTTTTCAGAAAGCTGACAAGAAGCAAGCTGAAAATTAAAAATGGGTGCCGAGAGGCTTTACAGGAGTCTAAATAAACAGCCCGACAGGAAAGACGTGTGGCAGTCTAAGATTTCAGGCTAGTGATCGGAGTGAGTTAACAGACATCCGTATAACAGAAGGCTGTGTTTGTTTTCCCTGTCCCTACTCTAGCAAATTTATTGGGTTATCAGTCTTATTTTGACACTTGGGTGTTTAAGGTTTCTGTTCTAGGTGTCTAAAGACATAAAAAAAATTATTGTACAGTTTACATTCCTGGCAGAGATTTTGACATGTGCTAACTGAAAAGTTTCAACCTGCCAGTGAATTTTTAGGAAAAACCTGATAGAATCAAGTTTTCTTAGAGGATTCAAGAATCCTTTATGAAAAGCTATAAGAGCAAAGCATTCCTCATATTATTATTATTATTATTATTATTATTATTATTATTATTATACTATTCTGGCTATAACATGCTAACATCTAGTAAGAAGAGTCCCTTCTGATTTTCCTGCCTTTCCAGACCATATCAAGACACAGAAGTAATACAGATTCTTTCTATGGTAGAGTTCTCCTATCAAAATTTTTACACTCAGAATAGGTACAACAGTTTAAGTTGTTTTTGGGGTCAGGAATATATGGTGATATTAAGTGAATAATAGGTGTTACACTAATGCACTATCAGAATTTAATCATATGTTTAGAAATATTGAGATTGATGTGCTAGTACATTCACAAGCAAAATTCCTTCTTTTTAGAATACATTTCTAAATTATTTTACTTATAAATATGAGGTTCCTTCTACATATTGAGGTAATAGCTAGTAAATAAGGAATGAAAGTGAATTTAAGTAGTTATTTGATATAAGCTCATTTTTTTTTCATTTCTTCATTCAAGTGGCATTCAATGAAAACTCATAGATTTTAATTTGGGGGGGGGGGTTCAGTCACACCCAGTGACGCTCAGGGGTTACTCCTGGCTATGTGCTCAGAAATCACTCCTGGCTTGGGACGCTGGAGATCTAACTGTGGTCTGTCTTAGGCTAGCTTGCGCCACTGCTCCGGTCCCAAAAGTTCATAGATTTTATGGTTAAATGGGGAGAAAGAATGAAACAGTCTAGCTCTGATGAAAGTATAGCTACTTTTTTGAATGTCCTTTGTTGAGAACAACCTACTTGACAAAATCAGGTAAAATTTTTATACCATATGATTAGTACTAAGTTAAGGCAAGAAGAAACATTCATAATTAATTTTTCCTAGAGTTGAAAGGTTTGTAGCAGTGAGGTAATTTGAAAAATCAAGTTTCTTTCTTGGTTCAGTCTTTCATCTTTGTTTTGGTTCTCCATGGTCTAAGACTATTGTTCTTGGCAGCTAGTAGCTACTAATCAAAATTCTTTTGGCAATGACTTATAATTCAGGCCATTGAATAAATATTTTACTTTAGACTTCCCTGTTTCCATCACCTGCATTTGAATATTATTATTATTCATCAAACTATGTGTAAAATTTTCAGTTTTGTACAGAGTAAAGATTTTAGAATCAGCATACCTGTATTCGAATATAGTCAATCACATCCAATTTGTGTGTGAATCTGAATTTCCGTTGATCATTAGTTAATTTGTTTAATCATGTCAATTCATACATTTTTGAAGGATACAGGTTAATTTATTTGGGTAAAGTAACATGGTTCCTGGATGAAGTCAGCTTAGAAAGGTTTGCTTCTACATATTCCTTCAAGTCTAATTGGATATAGAGAAAAAAGACCTCAGAACGAATAGAAGATTTGTATCATAGAAAATTTATAACTTAAAAATAAAAATCACATGATCATATCAATAGATACAGAGAAAGCATTTTATAAGGTCCAACACGCATTCTTGATAAAAAATAAAACTCTCAGCAAAATGGGAATGAAAGGAACCTTTCTCTATACAGTTAAGACCATCTACCAATGGCAAATATTATCTTCAATGAGAAAACTAAATGACTTTCCTCTAAAGTCTGTTACAAGGCAAGGCTGTCCTCTCTCATCACTCTTATTTAACATAGTACTGGAAGAACTTGCTATAGTTATTAGGCAAGAAAAAGATATCAAGGGCATTCAGATAGGAAAGGAAGATGCCAAGCTCTCACTGTTTGCAGATGACATGATACTCTACTTAGAAAACCCTAAAGACCCTATCAAAAAGCTTCTAGAACAATAGATTCATATAGCAATGTGGCAGGCTACAAAATTAACACACAAAAAAAATCAATGGCCTTTTTATACACCAATAATGATAAAGAAGAAATGGACATTAAGAAAACAACCCCATTCACATAGTGCCACAAAAACTCAAATATTTTGGAGTCAACTTGACTAAAGATGTGAAGGACTAAAGATGTGAAAGAAAAATATAAAACTTGCTCCAAGAAATAAGAGAGACACTAGGAAATGGAAACACATTGCTCATGGATTGGCAGGATTAACATCATTAAAATGGCAATACGCCCCAAAGCATTGTACAGATTTAATGTGATCCCTCTAAAAGTACCCAGGACATTCTTCAAAGAAGTAAAATCAAACACTTCTGAAATTCATTTGGAACAATAACACCCTCAAATAGCTAAAGCACTCCTTGGGAAAAGGAATATGGAGGCATTACTTTCCCCAACTTTAAACTGTATTACAAAGAAATAATTATCAAAACAGCATGGTATTGGAATAAAGGCAGACCCTCAGATCAGTGGAATAGGCTTGAGTACTCAGAGAATGTTTCCCAGACATACAATCACAAAATTTTTGATAAAGGAGCAAGAAATCCTAAAAGAATCAAGAAAAGCCTCTTCAACAAGTGGTATTGGCACAACTCGTTACCAACTTGCAAAAAAAAAAAAAAGCCAACTCAGACCCCCAGCTAACACCATGTACGAAGTTAAAATCTAAATGAATTAAAGGCCTTGATATCAGATCTGAAACTGTAAGATACATAGAACAACATGTAGGTAATACACTCCATGACATTGAGATTAAAGGTATCTTTAAAGAGGAAACAGTACTCTCCAAACTAATGGAAGCAGAGATAAACAATGGGATATATTAAGCCGAGAAGCTTCTGCACCTCAAAGGAAATAGTGCCCAAGATACACGAACCTCCCACTGAGTGGGAGAAACTATTCACCCAATACCCATCACAGAAGGGGCTAATCTCCAAAATATACAAGGCATTGACACAACTTTACAAGAAAAAAAATCATCCAATCCCATCAAAAATGGGAAGAATAAATGAACAGACACTTTGTCAAAGAAGAAATACAAATGACCAAAAGACACATGAAAAAATGCTCCACATTACTAATCACCAGTGAAATGTAAATCAAAACTACTATGAAGTACCATCTCATGCCACATAGATTGGCACACATCACAAAGAATGAGAACAAGCAGTGCTGGCGGGGAGGTGGAGAGAAAGGAACTCTTATTCACTACTGGTAGGAATGCCATCTAGTCCAACCTTTATGGAAAGCAATATGGAGATTCCTCCAGAAACTGGAAATCGAGCTCCCATACGATCCAGCTATACCACGCCTAGGGATATACCCTAGGAACAAAAAAATACAATATAAAAATTCCTCCCTCACACCTATATTCATTGCAGCACTATTTACAATAGCCAGACTCTGGAAACAACCAAGATGCCTTTTTCCCGATGAATGAATAAAGAAACTGTGTACATATACACAATGGGATATTATGCAGCCATCAGGAGAGATGAAGTCAAGAAATTTTCCTACACATGAATGTACATGGAATCTATTATGCTGAGTGAAGTAAGTCAGAGGGACAGAGATAGATGCAGATTAGTGTCACTCATCTATGGGTTTTAAGAAAAGAAAAAGATATATTTTCAATAGTCCTCAGAGACAGAGAGGAAAACTGGAATGTCCAGCTCATGACATGAAGCTAACCACTAAGAGTGGTGAATGCAGTTAGAGAAATAACTACACTGAGAACTATCATAACAATGTGAATGAATGAAAGAAGTAGAAAGCCTGTCTAGAGTACAGGCGGGGATGGGGTGGGGAGGAGGGAGATTTGGGACTTGTTGATAGGAATGTTGCATTGGTGAAGAAGGGTGACTGAAGCCCAAGTACAATCATATTTGTAATCAAGGTGTTTAAATACAAATAAAAAGAAAAATTTTAACTTATAGCTTCCTGTTAATGTCAGAAAAATTTAATGTTTTTTAATTTTCATTTCTTCATACAAACTTAGATATGCACATAACAAAAATACATTCAGGGAAATGGGTGCAATATTTAAAAGTCACATTGGTGAACATGCTGGATAGAAAACACAGAAATTGAGGGTTTTTTCATTGATCTTGAATTTACTTTTAAGCAGAATAGCTTTTCAAGACTTTTTTAATTAATTATTTTTATTTTGATCATAGTGGCTTACATATCTTTCACATTAGTATTTTAGGTACATATCAACATTGAATCATGGGTATACCCACCACCAAATTTGTCCTCCCCCTCCCCCTGTTCCCTTTCTACAACCCATATCCCCCACAAGACTTTTAAGGTGTCTTCTAAATGTAAGAAAAGTAAGAGTATGACAGTGATAGGACTTGAATTGTAGAAATTACAGTCGCTGGAGTGGTGCTACAAGCAGTAACTTACGCCTTGCGAATGCTAACCTAGGATGAACCACACTTTGATCATCTGGCGTCCCATATGGTCGCCAAGTCAGGAGCAATTTCTGAGCGTCATCTAAAAACAAACAAACAAAAAAGACACTACAGCATTAAGAATCAAGCGACCTAGATTTTTTGTGTGTTTTTATTAAACAGTTTCTATAAATGATTTTTGCTTCTTTTTCATATTATCAAGTTCAACTATGAAGAAATGTCTCTAAGATATGTAGGAATAACTGGAAAATAAATGTGCAAACATGTTTGCTGTATTAATGTATGTGAGTGTCTATGAGTTTGTGTGTGATGGCATAAGAACAAGGTATGATCCTGTTAAGAATTTATCTTTAGTTTAACATTTTGGAGTTAATTAATTAATTGTATTAAGGTACCGTGATTTATAGAATTATTCAAAGTCGAGTTTGAGGTATACAATGTTATAATACCAACTAATAATCTGACCACCATTGTTGACTTCCCTTTATTACTTTTCCAGGTACACCCCCTTCCCCCCCCCCACCCCCCTGCCTGCCTCCTTGACAGGCACTTTGAGGGGAGAAGGTTGGGCCACACCCGGTGACACTCAGGGGTTACTCCTGGCTATGCGCTCAGAAATAGCTCCTGGCTTGGGGGACCACATGGGACGCTGAGGGATGACCTCAGTCCGTTCTAGGCTAGTGCGCGCAAGGCAAACGCCTTGCCACCACCTCTCCAGTCCCAACAGGCACTTTATTTCTTTTTTCTTTTTTGGGTTTTTGTTTGTTTGTTTGTTTTTTAGGTCACACGTGGCAGCACTTAAAGTCACTACTGGCTCTCCAATCAGAAATCTCTTCTTGCAGGCTCGGGGGACCATACGGGATGTCAGGATTCGAACCATCGTTCCTTTTGCATGTAAGGCAAACGCCTCATCTCCATCCTATCTCTCTACCCCTCCCCCCTGACAGGCACATTTTTAAGTTTAGTTGGTATAGTTTAGATCTTTGTATTTTTTTTTTTTTTTTTTGGTTTTTGGGCCACACCTGGTGACGCTCAGGGGTTACTCCTGGCTATTCGCTCAGAAGTTGCTCCTGGCAGGCACGGGGGACCATATGGGGAACCGGGGGATCGAACCGAGGTCCATCCTAGGTTAGCGCAGGCAACTTATCTCCAGCGTTGGTGATAAAAATAAATAGCCCAGCAATTAAGATTATACTGGTTGCATACTATATTAAAATCTTAGAATAATCAATGGAAGGATAAACGCATATATGTATAGTTAAAAACACATTTTCTCACAGCTTAAAAAATTTTAGACTTGTATAGTAAAGAGTTGATTAGTAAGTTTTGAGAGATAGCATAGGCATTAAGGAACTTGCCTTGTCTGCAGCTGACATGTCTAATTTCTTGTACTACATACCCTGAGTACTACCAGTTGTAATTCCCAATTACAAAGGCATGATAGTATTTCATGGATATTATCATGCAATAAGTAATTAATTACTGAAAAACTTTCTTTACTCTAGAATTCTTCACAGATTTTATATGGTAAAATATGTTACAAATCTCTAAAAAGAGAATAGTAAGCAAAGTTTTCTACATTTATTTCAACATAAAACACTAACTAATTTATATTTTGTCTGGATAGCAATCCTAAAAGCAGACATATAGCATTTTACATAGAAGTATAGAATATAGTGCAAAATGGCATCATGAAAGTGAAAACTAAAGTGCATAATCAGGACTTTCTCCCAAAGGTACTGACATTTCTTAAAAAAGGAAGTGCCACAATTCAAGTTATTTAAGTAATGTTTTAGAAAGGGTGGGTCACTGATAATATACTAAGTCATTGGTGAAAATCAAATGAAAGGACAATTTTAAGATAGAAAGTCAGAATATAATCACATAATAATAATTAGGAAGATTGAAATCCTGGTATAGAGTTAGTAGGTAACAGAACAACACAACACTCAACAATTTTTAGAAGTGAAAATGTGAAATGAAAACAAAGTGTTGAAACCTGAGAAGATTTTATTCAGGATATGGAAAAAGAAGGCATGTAAGAGGATTAAAGAAAAATCACAACGAAGTTAATGCTGTGACAACAAATGAATAGTAAATAATAAAGGTGCCAGAGATGGAACTGAAGAAAATCACTACCTTTCCTTACAGATAAAAAAAAATGTGATTCAAATATCATCCTTAGTACAAATCAGGATAAGCATGAGTGATTGTTCAGTCTCTGCATAACTTTATAGTGTCATGTTAGCACTTGCTGGGTTCCTCAGGTAGAAATAGAATAAACTAATCTTTTCCCATGTCTATGTATGTATTTATATGTATGTATATGTGGTATATGTATTGGTATAGATGTAGCATATGTTTGTACACTTATATAGATGTGTTATGTATATATACATGTATATAAACAAATCATGCAGTTAGTACAAAAGAATGTTTACTTTCTATAATTGATTTAAAATTCACAAGATTCATGTCTTCTATAAGGCATACTAACTTAAGCTTTTCAATTAATGAAGTATTAGTCTCATTTTTTTTTTTTTTTTTTTGGTTTTTGGGCCACACCCAGTGACGCTCAGGGGTTACTCCTGGCTATGCGCTCAGAAGTCGCTCCTGGCAGGCACGGGGGACCATATGGGAACCGGGGGATCGAACCGTGGTCCGTCCAAGACTAGCGAGGTAAGGCAGGCACCTTACCTGCAGCGCCACCGCCCGGCCCTAGTCTCATTTTTATTTGATTTTTATATATACTTTATTTAAACACCTTGATTACATACATGATTGTGTTTGGGTTTCAGTTATGTAAAGAACACCACCCATCACCAGTGCAACATTCCCATCACCAATATCCCAAATCTCCCTCCTCCCCACCCAACCTCCGCCTGTACTATAGACAGGATTTCTATTTCCCTCATACATTCTCATTATTAGAATAGTTCACAATGTAGTTATTTCTCTAACTAAACTCATCCCTGTTTGTGATGAGTGTCATGAGGTGAGTTGTAGCTTCCAGCCCTTCTCTCTTTGTGTCTGAAAATTATTATTGCAAGAATGTCTTTCATTTTTCTTAAAACCCATAGATGAGTGAAACCATTCTGTGTCTTTCTCTCTCTCTGACTTATTTTACTCAGCATAATAGATTCCATTCACATCCATGTATAGGAAAATTTCATGACTTCATCTCTCCTGACAGTTGCATAATATTCCATTGTGTAGGAATATACTCTAGGAAAACAAAAATACAATACAATAATCCCTTCCTTACACCTATATTCATTGCAGTACTATTTACCATAGAAAGACTCTGGAAACAACCAAAATACCCTTCAACAAATGAATAGCTAAAGAAACTGTGGTACATATACATAAGTCTTAGTCTCTTTAAGAAGAGTTGATAATTCCTTGGTGAGAGAGGAGAGGACCCTGGAGAAAGGAGTATACACATCTCATGGAGTTGTCTCTTGTATATCTAGCTTCTGGGCTTTCAGTCGGTGTTTATAGGTGATAGATTTGTTGCTACTCTTTTTATTTGGTCAGGACCCAGTTACCTCATGGTGTTGTTTTCTTTATTATTGTGTTTTTTTCTTTTGGTATTGGTTTAGTTTTTGAGTCATATCCAGTAGTAATAAGGGCTTATTTTTGACTTTGCACTTAGAAATCACTCATGGTAGATCTTAGGGAACAATATGAGGTTCTGTGGATCAAACCTGAGTCAGCAGTGTCCAAAGCAAGTGCTTTACTATTTGTACAATTTTCCTGCCTACCTCATCCATCCTAGTGCCTTTCCACATATCCAGTTTATCCCCAATCTTTGGCTTTTAATCCAGGATCTCTTGCTCCTGTTATTTTACCTTTTTATATTGAGGATTCTCTACTCATCACCATCTGAGACATAAAGGAATGTTTAAAAAATTTTTTTTTAAATTTGGGTCACACCTGGTGGCATTCAGGTTTACTTCTGGATCTGTGCTCAGGAATCCCTCCTGGCAGACTTGGAAGGCCATATAAGATACTGGGGATCGAACCTGGGTCTGTTCTGGGTCACTGCTTGCAAGGCAAATGCCCTACTGCAAAGCTATCACCCCAGGAATGTTTTAATCTTTTTTATACTCAAAGAGCAAAAGAAGCCTGGGTTCTCTCAATTTTGCGTGGCCACTATTTTTACTCCCATAGCTTCACACCCTCTTAAGTACTGCACTATTTGGCATAATCTTTCTAAGTCAGAAATTATTTTCTTTACCTTCATCCTAAGATTATATGAGGTTTCAGCTTTACTTTTGAGGCCAGCCAAAACTGATGTCAGTATGCATCATTGAGTCTTTCAGATTGAGATTTGGGAAAAAATGGGAAAAATAAAATGGTATAAAGCCAAAAAAAAAAAAAAGGATAGTGAGAAAAGGAGTGCGTGAATAGAACAGATAATGATCTATGGCCATCAAGAAGGACATCTAAAATGGCTACATAGCTACATTGTAACTGGAAATAGTTAATTTCTTTTTTTTTTTTTTTTTTTTACAAATTCTGTGGAATGGATTCCGAGTTGGCATTTATTCTATATAAATGGATGGAGTGATAGGGCACAGGCATTACCATTTGTGTATGGAATTTTAAAGAGAGGAATGAGTCAAGAATCTTAGTGGAAAAGAAAGGAATCGTAGTGAATGTTATATAAATGTGACTCACCCCAGAGTCCAAACTAAATCAGGAGGTTAAATGCATCTAGAAACATACCAATGGGCTATTAGGCGAAGAATGACTAAAGGGGTAGGGAAAGAATTGCCTTAGTCAGAATAGGAAAATGAGAGAATGAAGTAGAGAAAGCAAACCATGACCTCAGAGACAGAGCATTTTCTTTTTTTTTTAATTAATATATTGAGACAGAGCATTTTCATAGGGTAACTCAGACTAAACTTGAAACTGTGAACAGATAATATGGAGGGGGATTTAAGGAGATGAAGAGTAGAAAGGTGAGAAATTTTGTGGGTTTCAGATGGCTAGTTAACTGCGTGCTGAAATAAGGGGCTGATATTTTCTTTTTTGCCCTTCGGAACTGCATCCAAAAGCTATAAATATACTGACATGCAATTTCCACTGTGCCTCTATCTTTATAAAGGAATATAAAGGTCACTATTGGAAGATGCTAGACTAGACCACATCCAGCTGTGCCCAGCTGTAAATTCATCAATTGCCCCACAATCTTATGTCACTAGTTCAGTGTATCTTATCCTTGAGTTGAACACTTTTTAACATGGTAAGAAGCAGGCTTTGAAAGAAATGTTTTCCACTGTCTGCAGCAAACTTGTGGGTGTAGAGGGGAGAGGACAGAACACCTGAGTCAGCTTCAGTAACTGGAAATGTTACAGACGAACACCAAATAAGGTTTTGCCCAATGGCTGGCGAATCAAATTAAATTCTGAACAAATAACTCCCTAGGCACCTCTCAGTCAGTTTGAGAATCAATGCAGGTGATGTGTGGTTCCTTAGGGTTGAAATCTCTGTGATGTTCTGGGATTTCCACAAGCAGCTGCCATTGTCTACTAATGAGCTGCACACATCAGTCTCTAGGCACCTGGATGGGAACACATCACTTGTCTTATACAGTGGAATAGGCTCTTTCCATGTCAAAGGGCCTATGCGTGGCCTGAAGCCCAGATGTTCTGGATAAATGCTGTTGATGCAAAGTGCTGCTTTCTTCCATCTTTGTCTCCTGAAACATCAATGCTGTTTTAATTTAATGGCTCTTTGGTATGTGAGAGCCTTACAAGACAAATTTCTTCAGACTTAATACGCTGATTCAAACAGAATGTGGATGGGGCAGAGGAGACCATTTGGTTTTCTTCGTGACCATTAAATGAAAGGGAGGGAGTCTGAATTCTATATTTTCATGGTAATAAAATAAAACAGTAGTGCTCATTAATGTGCCTGTCACATAGCAAGCTCTCCATATATATCTGTGAAATAAATGTTAGATAGAAACACATACAAAGTTCAATGCTTCTTAAAGCATTCGGGCATTTTTCTGAAGTATTTTTGCTACCTGAGATAAAACTAGTCAGAAAGGAGAGATCCTGGTAAATGGAGCTTGTTTTGAATGCCTAACAGTATGCCAACCCTTAAATTCTTAATTTCTCTTTGTGTTCACCATAATTTTCCCCTCATTGTTGGGAGATTGAATCCAAGACTTCACACATGCAAGACAAGTGCTCTTCTATTGAGCTACAATCTCAGCTCACAATAGTCTTTGTTAACTAATTATTATTGTTATCTCATTTTACAGATGAGAAATCATAGACAGAAAGAAACTAAAGTGACTATCCTGAGATCAGTGTGCCAGTAAGTGATAGCCCTGGAATTTCATACAATCTTCTGTCTCCATATGCTCTACTTTTAACCAGTGTATAATAGGGAATTATTTTAGGGCTCTTCCTTTTGGGGTGGAGGTGTTTTCTAGAAGACAGTAAAATGTCTAGTTCTATTTTAAAAGGAAATAAAACAAAGGCGATTTTTTTTTTTTGGTTTTTCGGGTCACACCCGTTTGATGCTCAGTGGTTACTCCTGGCTAAGCGCTCAGAAATTGCTCCTGGTTTGTGGGGACCATATGGGATGCCGGAGGATCGAACCTTGGTCCTTCCTTGGCTAGCACCTGCAAGGCAGACACCTTGCCTCTAGTGCCACCTTGCCGACCCCAACAAAGGTGATTTTGCAGCATTTGAGTTCTCAGTTTCTTATAGCAATTAACTGTGGAGAGGTGAAATCACTGACATACTTGGTTTCCTACCAAAGAAAGTGGAAAGAACACATTTCTATGATGTTCTCAGGATGTTTTATCTTTTTGGAGATAAAAATTGGTAAAAAAAAAA
>PVKC010007188.1:0-29864 GCA_004027635.1 Crocidura indochinensis
TTTTTTTTCTACTATTTCTAACCACTCAGTGCAGGAAGAATAGAAAACATCAATAACAGTCTCCTGATTTTTTTATACTCTCTCTGACATTTTCTTTAATCATTATAGCAATGCTCTTCTATTATTTTTAAAAGGCTCAACTCTACAAAATAATGACTTTTCAATAATATTTGTGCATATGTTTTCCTTAGGTAAAATATAATTTTTATTAGAAAACCCTTCAGTTTTCATTCCATTTCCCTAGATTCTACATCAACCACAATCCCCTTTTCTTAAATAGTGAAAAGTGAACTCTCTGACCTAGATTTATTTGCTCACCATCACAATTGAAGTCAGAATACCCTAATAATTGTAGCTTGGTCCCAGAGGGGGGGTACACAATTAGTTTACAAAATAATACTTTATTCTTGTGGAAGCTCTGAGAAAAAGGCTTGACTTTGCTTAACTATTTACACTACCAATGAACAATAGCAAAAGTAAGGTTTTCTGAGTATTTGACTTGAAAATTGGAAAACACCAAAGATGATTTTTAATGTAAAATTTGTAGGAGATGTGTCTGAGATAATAAAATGGATACGGTGCTTGCCTTGCACATGCTGACTACAATTACATTTCTGGCACCACTTATATTCTCCTAGGCCTGGCCAGGAGTGATCCCTGAACACAGAGCCAGAAATAAGCCCTGAACTCTGCCTGCTATGAACCAATGATAAATATTTTAGTAGAACTGCACTTATTGCAAGGGGTAAGGAATTGATGTTGTTAAGAACAATACAAACAAAGAAGACTACTTTCATCCATTTTGATCATAGTTGGTTGTTTTATTGTTGTTGATAAAAATCAAACAAACAAAACCGTATGTGCTTACCATTTACTCAGTCTCTCTTGACCTTGTCTTTTTCATATATCAAAACGTGGGTACTGGATAAAGTCAATAAAAATCTTTTAGTTTTTTTCATTCTTCTGTTCTATTATTTTTATGTATGAAGAATTTTGTTTGCATTTTTTTCTAGGCCCCTGCTTAAAATATTTTGATGACAGTTTAGGGAAGAGATACTTGAATACTTAAAAATGCAATTAAGCTCTCTCTAGTTCACCAGATTTTATTTTATTTTATCCTAATCAGTTTGTTACTCTATGAAAAATGGACTGACTGTCTTATCATGAGTTTGAATCTACACATTCAGTCTTTATTAACCTGGTTATGTTAAGTGCTAACATAACATTCCCTCTCAGGTTCTCAGGGCATGCAGAGCCCGGAGTTTAAATCATTTTGCTTTACTTTTATCTTCATCACTATCCTTACTAAAGGTATTCTTTAGTTAAAGTAGTTTTTTTTTTGTATTTTTTAAAATAATTATCTTTATTTAAACACCACGATTACAAATATGATTATAGTTGTATGATTACAGTCATGTAAAGAACATCCCCTTCACCAGTGCAACATTCCCACCACCAGTTTCCCAGATCTCCCTCCTCCCCTCCCCCCCACCTGTACTCGGGACAGGCTTTCCACTTCCCTCATTTATTCACATTATTATGATAGTTTTCAGTGTAGTCATCTCTCCCACTGCAATCATCACTCTATGTGGTATGCTTCATGTCATGGGCTGCACCTACCAGCCCTCATCTCTCTTGTCTCTGAGATACTATTAAAAATGTCTTTCATTTTTCTCAAATCCCATAGATGAGTGAAACAATTCTGCATCTTTCTCTCTCCCTCGGACTTACTTCACTCAGCATAATAGATTCCATGTACATCCATGTATAGGAAAATTTCATGAGTTCATCTCTCCCGATGGCTGCATAGTATTCCATTGTGTATATGTACCACAGTTTCTTTAGCCACTCATCTGTTGAAGGGCATGTTGGTTGTTTCTAGAGTCTGGCTATTGCAAATAGTGCTGCAATGAATGTAGGTGTAAGGAAAGGGTTTTTGTATTGTATTTTTGTGTTCCTCGGGTATATTCCTCTCTGGTTGACCAGATTCCTTACTCCAAGCCACTGGAATGGCTCCTTCCTTACTCCAAGCTTGGAATGGTATAGCTGGATCGAAAGGGAGCTCAATTTCCAGTTTGTGAAGGAATCTCCATATTGCTTTCCATAAAGGTTGTACTAGATGGCATTCCCACCAGCAGTGACAAAGAGTTTCTTTCTCTCCACATCCCCACCAGCACTGCGTGTTTTCCTTTTCTGTGATGTGTGCAAATCTCAGTGGTCTGAGGTGGCACCTCATAGTAGTTTTGATTTGCATCTCCCTGACAGATTAGTGATGTTGAGCATCTTTTCATGTGCCTTTTGGTCATTTGTCTTTCTTCTTTTATAAAGTGTCTGTTCATTTCTTCTCCCCATTTTTTGATGGGGTTAGATGTTTTTTTTTTTTTCTTGTATAGTTCTGTCAGTACTTTGTAGATTTTGAATATTAGTCCTTTATCTGATGAGTATTGAGTGAATAATTTTTCCCACTCTGTGGGTGGCCTTTGTATTCTGGGCACTATCTCCTTTGAGATGCAGAAGCTTCTCAGCTTAATATAGTCCCATCTGTTTGTCTCTGCTTCCACTTGTTTGGAGAGTGCTGTCTCCTCCTTAAAGATGCCTTTAGTCTCAATGCCATGGAGTGTTTCACCTACATGTTGTTCTATATACCTTATAGTTTCAGATCTGATATCAAGATCTTTAATCCATTTGGATTTTACCTTTGTACATGGTGTTAGCTGGGGTTCTGAATTCGCGTTTTTGCAAGTGGCTAACCAGTTGTGCCAACACCACTTGTTGAATAGCCTTTCCTTGCTCTATTTAGGATTTCTTGCTCCTTTATCAAAAACTAGGTGGTTATATATCTGAGGAACTTTCTCTGAGTACTCAAGCCAATTCCACTGATCTGAGGGTCTGTCTTTATTCCAATACCATGCTGTTTTGATAACTATTGCTTTGTAATACAGTTTAAAATTGGGGAAAGTGATGCCTCCCATACTCCTTTTCCCAAGGAGTGCTTGAGCTATTCGAGGTTGTTTATTGTTCCAAATGAATTTCAGAAGTGTTTGATCCACTTCTTTCAAGAATGTCATGGGTATCTTTAGAGGAATCGCGTTAAATCTGTACACTGCTTTTGAAAGTGTTGCCATTTTAATGATGTTGATCCTGCCAGTCCATGAGCAGGGTATGTGTTTCCATTTCCTTGTGTCCTCTCTTATTTCTTGGAACAGTGTTTTATAGTTTTCTTTGTATAGATCCTTCACATTTTTAACACCCATTCTTGATGAAAACTCTCAGCAAGATAGGAATAAAAGGAACCTTTCTCAATATAGTTAAGGCTATCTACCACAAGCCAGTGGCAACTATTATTCTCAATGGAGAAAAACTAAAAGCCTTCCCTCTAAATTCTGATACAAGACAAGCTCTCACTGTTTGCAGATGACATGATACTATACTTAGAAAACCCTAAAGACTCTATCAAAAAGCTTCTAGAAATAATAGATTCATATAGCAAGGTGGCAGGCTACAAAATTAACACACAGAAATCAATGGCCTTTTTATACACTAATAATGATAGGGAAGAAATAGACATTAAGAGAACAATCCCATTCACATTAGTGCCACACAAACTCAAATATCTTGGAATCAACTTGTCTAAAAATGTGAAGTTAAAGTAGTTTTTAACATCTTTTTGCTGATAACTCACTTATTCTATTAGATATAAAAAGATTTTGACAGAAGTGAAGGAAACTGTAGAGTAAGGATGTTAGGGCTATTAATTTTAAGAAAAAAAAGTTTAATTAGTTAAATAATAAGTTTAACCCCAGATCATTTGTATTCTCAATAGACCACAAAGAGGGAATAATTAGAAAATAGACTTTCATTCCTCAGAGTCTCAAGTTTGGGTTTATTTCCTTTTTTCTAGCAAAGAAGTAGAAAACATTTGATCCTTAAGCAACCCAGACTCTTGACAAGATTAACTAAGAGAAGAAAAATCCATTAATCTGATTATCTTTAGAGCTTTAAAAGATTGGAACTCTCAAGGTTTCCTAAATTTTAATGATTGCAATAGCATTTGTATCTGAAAATTTTAAAGAATTTACCCAAACGTGTAAAGTCACACATACACTTCAAAAGCAAATGCTTTTCATTCTTTACATTTCACTGATAAAATTGAAATAAAAGGTTAACAACTATTTCATTGTAAAAATGTGCCTAGTGATGAGATATAGAAGTTCATCACTAAAATAGTCAACATTCTAAGAGATATACATAAATTCTCGGGATAATGTATGTATAATTCTCAGGGACACACTTTAATATAAAATATAGTATAATATATAGAGATTACTGTTTCACAAAATAAACAGAAGCATAGGCAATGTACTCTGAATTACAATTTTGTGCATTATATACCAAATTTAATAGAGGAAATGGAGAAAAATTTTGTTGTTCTTTCTCAAAATAGATTTAGTACAAAATATGTTATTATCTTTGTACAGTATTCATTTTACAAATAGAAATTATTACTTTACATTAGCCAATGGAATGCATATTTCAACTGGTGCAAAGGTTTACAATTTATTTTTTCTACATATATCAACTCTCAGACAGAAAACTCTATATCTTTTTCCCTTATTAGTATGTCATTCTTATTCATTCTTGTTTTTACAAAAAAAAACTTCCAAAAAAGATTTCACCCAGTCCTTTTTAAGCATTTTCTCTTTTGTGTACACTGAACCTTCTAAAGGATGTCAGTATTTATCATAGGAACCTAGTTCTATAACTAAGATGTAACAAATACTATATAACAAATATATTAATATTAATATATATAATATATAACAAATAATGTGAGGATTCTTGGGGGAAAATAACAAGAACTTTGGAGAAATTATAAAGAATTTGACAGCAAAAAATTGTAAATTTCCAGTAAAAGCAAAGCGTTGGCAAAGACAAAAGCTAGAATTGCAGGAAAATTTCCCTCTACTCACTGAAATGAATTATGTTTTTATTATTTTTCTATAATTATTTTTATTAATACTTTATTTAAATATGTAATTACAAACGTGATTGTAATTGGGTTTCAGTCATAAAAAAGAACTCACACCTCTTCACCAGTGCAACCTTCCCATCACCAAAGCCCCTATCTTCTCCTTCCCTTACCCCCCACCTGTATTCAAGACAGGTTTTCTTCATCCCTCGCTCACTGACATTGTTATGATAGTTCTCAGTGTAGTTATTTCTCTAATTGCACTCACCAATCTTTGTGGTGAGGTTCATATATTGAGCCGGTCCTTCTGGCCCTCATCTCTGGGAATTATGTTTTTTAGTTTTCTTAAAACCCATAGATGAGTGAGAAAAATCTGTGTCTATCTCTCTCCCTCTGACTTATTTCACTCAGTACAATAGATTCCATGTACATCCATGTATAGGAAAATTTCATGACTTCATCTCTCCTGACAGCTGCATAATATTCTATTGTGTATATGTACACAGTTTCTTTAGCCATTCATCTGTTGAAGGGCATCTGGGTTGTTTCCAGAGTCTGGCTATTGTAAATTGTTCTGCAATGAATATAGGTAAGAGGAAGGAATTTTTGTATTGTGTTTTTGAGTTTCTAGGGTATATTCCTAGGAGTGGTATAGCTGGATCAAATGGGAGCTCAATTTTCATTTTTATGAGGAATCTCAACACTGTTTTCCATAAAGGCTGGACTAAAGGGCATTGCAACCAGCAGTGAATGAGTTCTTTTCTCCCCACATCTCCTCCAGCACTGATTGTTCTTGTTCTTGTGATGTGTGTCAGTCTCTATGTGATTATGTTTTTAATTTTATCACATCCCAGAACTTAGAAGTAAATTGATTGTTAGCTACTTATGAATGAAATATGCTCTCATCCATTCTGTTCTATCTGCTGGAGGCCAAGTTTCTTATATGCGTAATTCTTGTTTTAAGCATCAGCTTAGTAATTTGGGTGTGGTGTTTGTTATTTAGTGTTAATTTCTTAGTCTTTTTTCACATGAACCATTAAAATATTTTTTGTCTGTTTTTTTTTGGGGGGGGGTCACACCCGGCAGTGCTCAGGGGTTACTCCTGGCTCCATGCTCAGAAATTGCTCCTGGCAGGCACGGGGGACCATATGGGGCACCTGGATTCGAACCAATGACCTTTTGCATGAAAGGCAAACACCTTACCTCCATGCTATCTCCAGAATAGCTGTTATCCTTTCAATCACTTCAAATTGAAAGAAGCATGCATGAGCCCCAGAGTGACAAACACAAAACTTGAAACACCTGATGAGTGTCTGTATGAAGGAAAGAAAAACACTACTTCAATGCATTTTCTTGATTTATTAATACTGTCATAATTTTTTCTGCCAAAATACATTTAAATATTAATAGAATCATTCACAAGGCATTCAATAGAGTAGACTGGTTACAAACAACTGATGAGAAACACATGTGTCTGACTAATAATGAGGGGTGTCAAATAACATGATTTCATGTAATCTATATCACCACTGGCACACATGACATGCCCTTTACCTGTGTATAACAAATGCTTATATAAAAAAATCTACTAGCTATTTGGGAGCAAACTGGAGAATACATTTTGGAGGTTGTAGAATTTTTGGGGGGTTGTTTGGGCCTCACAATTTGATGCTCAGGGGTTACTCCTGGCTCAACGCTCAGAAATTGCCCCTGGCTTGGGGGGACCCTATGGGACGCTGGAGGATTGAACTGTGGTCCTTCCTTAGCTAGTGCTTGCAAGGAAGACACCTTACCTCTAGCGCCACCTCTCCGGCACCTACATTTTAAAATTATTTTAGAAATCAAAATAAACTTTATAAATGTGAAATATAATAATGCTTATTTTAATATTCTGTCACTAGCCAGGTCTTTGCAAGAAGTGCCTTGACAACACTTGGAAATAGATGATAAGAAATATGGTATATATGACAAAAAATGTTTTATGTTAATTGATTCAGTAAATATTTTCATTTAGGATTTCTGATGTTTCCCAGCAGATCTGATATATAGGATCTATTAGATGTCTTTGTATGATATCCATAGCTTTTAGTCACTAGTTATTGAACTCTCAACATTTAAATAAAGCTATGATGATGGTTTCTGAAATATGCTATTTTGTAATTTAGGAAAGCCATTTCTTTTAGTGCTCAAAGCTTCCTCCTAACCAATAGGGTTGCAAGGTTAGCACCATGAGTACAAGGCAAGTACTCTACTGTGTTGTCTCTCAGACTCAAGCTTCAGAATGGTTCTTAAAATATATTCAGACACAAATCATTGGCATATACTAAGGATCTGTGGAGAAAAACTAAAAGTAGACCCTGTTTTTCAGCATATTAAGCACTATGAAGTATTTGTATTTCACTTGTGTTTATTCTTCTCAAAAACCCTGAAGATTAGTTATTAATGGTTTTACTATTGAAAGGAGGCATACTCAAAAGGCTAGAAGTCCTGTCTCAAATGACTTATAAATCAGGTATCCCGGGTACTATTCAGTGCACTTTCCACTACTGCATTAGAAGGTACTTTCATCATCAATACAAGTGTTGCTCAGGAATTTAGTTCATACTTCTTTTTTTTTTTTTTTTTTTTTTTTTTGAGGAATGGGTCACACCCATTTGACACTCAGGGGTTACTCCTGACTATGTGCTAGGAAATTGCTTCTGGCTTGGGGGGACTATATGGGATGCTGGGGGATTGAACCTCGGTCCATTCTTGGCTAGCGCTTGCAAGGCGCCTTACCTCTAGCATCACCACTCCGGCTTTTAGTTCATACTCCTTGAAGATGAAGCAGTGTAACTGAGGAAAATATGTGAAATTTATAATCCCACTGTAAATTACACTTAACTCTGAATTGTATAAACTCCTTTTTTGATTGTATAAACTCTTTTTTTTTTTTTTTTTTGGTTTTTGGGTCACACCCAGCAGTGCTCAGGGGTTACTCCTGGCTCCATGCTCAGAAATTGCTCCTGGCAGGCACAGGGGACCATATGGGGCACCGGGATTTGAACCAATGACCTTTTGCATGAAAGGCAAATGCGTTACCTCCATGCTATCTCCCGGGCCCCACAAATAAATATTTTCAAATGCAGATATTTTGTTAAGATCTTTTTCTCTTAATTGTGAATGTGGGCCAAAGTTCTTCTGGCTTTTGAATATAAAGGACTATTTTTATACATTACATACATATCCCTGCAAACCATTTTTTTAAGTTGTAACTAGCATTGACAGTGATACTCTAAATCAGGGGTCCTCAAACTTTTTAAACAGGGACCAGTTCGCTGTCCCTCAGATTGTTGGAGGCCGGACTATAGTAAAAACAAAAACTATGAACAAATACCTATGCACACTGCATATATCTTATTTTGAAGTGAAGAAACAAAATGGGGACAAATACAGTATGTGGTCTGCAGGCTGTAATTTGAGGACCACTGCTCTAAATGAATGGGATTACTGGTTAATCAAGATGGTTAGTGAGAGTGAATTGATGTTATAATGTGAATAATCATAAATGTTTGGACTCTTTTGCAAACAAGCTGTCTCAGCCAGCTTAATTAGGTATTCCTGGAGTGTTTACACATTTTAAATAATTAAAATTAAATTGAATTAAAGTCCTTTGTAATTATAATCACAATTACATCATTATAATACAAACATTTAGAATGGGTGGGGACAGATGAATTTATTCATGTCTAAAGTCATAATAAATGTTTTGACAAATGGTTCCAGTTATGTTGTCAAGTTTCCTATTTCATTTAACCAAAAAAAGATATACTTGGAGGGTTCTTATCCAACATATTTTTTATTGTCTTTTTCAAACATATACAAATTGGATTCATTTCATAAATATGTTTGTAAGAATCATCATTCTTGGGCACCTTAATGAATATTAAAAGCCCATGAGAAAGGAATTGTTTGAGCATTGAACAGGTACTAGATTTTATGCAAGTGCAGTGTAGGGGACTGCTGAGACTGCTAATAGAGAAGATATTATAAAGTGCTTTGCACAGCAGTATTTATAACTTTGTACTTTGACTTGGAAAAAAGTGTACTCAAGAAGTTTTCATTGTAGGAATGACAAATAGCAAAGATGAGGGTACAATTTACAGTCGTCATGGCCAGCTGAGGAAGCCAGAAACAAACGTAATTGAATTTACCAGAGCAAGTGCAGACTATTAGAGATTCAGTTAGTCTCTTTGACCAAAGAAGGGGAAGAAGGGCAAGTCTCTGAAATTTGTATTTTTGGCAAGAAAGATTTTGATATGCTAATGAATAATTTTGCTTAGATTTGGAGTTGGGGCTAACAATTGATACAAGAATATTTGGTGATAATTTTTAACACAATTATGAGACGCTCACAGTCCTTAAAATGTCCACTCATGCTGATGTTTCCTTTTCCAGAAATTCTTCCTTACTTCCTTTTTCTAGTCAAGGAAATGAATTTGGTTCTCTTTCTCATTCAACATATGCAATTTTTAAACGATTCAAAGAAACTAAGTAGATTTCCTCACTCCAGTAAAATTTCAGAATCCATTGGTGCTGTTAACTTTTGAATCATTTATTTGTTATAAGAATTTTACTATGAAGGATATTTTTAGTTTTGAAAAATATTTGAGAAAGTGATTTATATATCATTTAGTTTTTTCAGCAATAGAGTATATGTGACTGCTGTGAATTTTCTTCAGCATATGTCCCTGAAAATTTGTGCCTGAGTGCTTAATGATCAAAAAAGAGGACATTTCTGGGTTATTTGGTATTCTTTTTTTTTTTTTGTGCGGGGGGGGGGGCACACCCGTTTGATGCTCAGGGGTTACTCCTGGCTAAGTGCTCAGAAATTGCCGTTTGCTTGGGGGGACCATATGGGACGCCAGGGGATCTTCCTTGGCTAGCGCTTGCAAGGCAGACACCTTACCTCTAGCGCCACTTCACTGGCCCCATATTTGGTATTCTTATTCATGCTTTAGCTTAATCGATTAATTAAGAATAGAGTTTATTTTGTTGGTCTTTATTTTGTTGGTCATTGTTTATTCCTTTCTTTGTTTTACATGCTTACTAATTTTTTTTTCAAATATACTCCTTTTAGTCTCAGGGGACCATATTGATGCTGGTGTTTGAGTCCAGGTCAGAAGTCAGAAGCCGTACCTTCAGTATTATCTCTCTGGTCTCTGATGCTAATATTTATGCAACAATTAGAGATTATTACCTTCAACCACTTTATATTATATTTTATAGTCTAAACATAGTAGCAAAGTTGAAGTAAATGTGTGAAACTACATGATTATTTTTTAAAAAAGTAACATTTTGTTTATGGAAAAAACTGATTTCAACATCAGTTTTTATCATAGCGCAGATTACACTTCAGTCTTTATTTGGAGGGGAGGGTTGGGCCACACCCAGTGATGCTCAGGGGTTACTTCGGTCAATGCGGTCAGATATTGCTCCTGGCTTGGGGGACCAAATGGAATGCCAGGGGATCAAACCATGGTCCATCCTAGGTCAGCCATGTGTAAAGCATACGCCTTACCCTGCGCCACCACCCTCGTCCCATACTTCAGTCTATCTTGAACTCTTTTCGGCTATTTCTTTGCTTAATGTTACTTCTATAGAAAAGTGTTCCTACTTGTTTCTATGGGCTCTTATATAAATTAAATGTGCACTCATAATAAAAATGTAAAGAATATTTAATCCTTTAATCCTATTCCATGAAACTCTATTGAGAAAGTTTACTTACTGAAGGATAGCTTTTCTATATAAGTACCATAGAATATACAACTCATTCCTATTTCTGAAACAAGTCTGGATATTGCAACTTAAATTCATGAATATCTTCTCTTAATATAGGAGTGTTGAATTTCTTGCTTCTTATAGTTGAGTTTCTCATGCAATGTTATATTTATCTAACTAAAATCATGTTATAGAATATGTCTATTGTTTCAGCCAATTGTGGAAAAATATCAGCCACAGAAATTAATGTTACATAGGAAAAAGGTTATGCTTAAAATTATCTAGAGTCGGATGCATGTCACATGAGGGTTGTACTTAATCATTTTAGGTGATCGCTAAGACTATGTTGAGTCCATGAAATAAAGAAAAGTTACTTCTGCCATTACTACTAACATTCTCACCATCTGTATTACAGCTGAATTAGGCAGACTTTGTTTATCAAAACATCAAAACAAAATAATCTCTATAATAGTTACTAGTTCATGATTTCTATTTTACTATTTATTATAGGGGAAATTTTTATTATTATCTTACAAGTCAGATTATATATAAAAGATATCTTACTAAGACCTCAATAGTCTTTATATTTATGTGCTTTGCCTTTCTCTCCCAACTTTTGTTCAAAGTAAATTTATAGAAAGATATGGAACATTATATCATTTTACAATTTTCCCTCACCTAGTAAAGGATGTGTATTTATACTTCATTAAGAATCTGAAATATATATTTCTTTGAGATAACATATAAAAACATAATTATCTCAGAATGAAGATTTTGTATTATTTAACATTTGTCATTGCAGTTAGACCACTCAGAATCTCTTTTCTATTCTAAACTTGGATTAATAGTAACATGTTATCTAGGAACATTTCAATAACCTTAATTATATATTGTATAGAGAAATAGTGAAATTTCATGTAACCAGTAATGTTGGCTAGGTACAATGAGATGGAGAGGGCACACCAATTCAATTATTTATAGACTCCAGAAATTTTAATGAAATCCATTCCTTTTATACATACTCTTATCTTAATCTTTGCTACCCCTAAATGCCTCAGATAAGATACCTTTCATCTTAACCTTTCTTATTTTTTAAATGACAATAATCTGAGTGCACTATAATGTTTACTCACTTCTTTATAAAGCAGTTTTTTTCTAGAACAAATTCATGGATCATTAAAATGACATATATTAGCATCTTAATTCATCATTGACATCCCAGCTTTTCAATTGTGAAAGATTCCAATCTCTTGTATTTTGTTTTAGCAACTTAAGCTAAGGTAGGCTATGAAAGCTGCATAGGAACCTCAGTCAAGTATGCTGCTGTTCAATTACTCTTTCTCTGATAAAAAGTTTTTCTGTTTCCCATACAGTTGCTACAATATTTGTATTACACTTAGTTGGATAATTTTTTGGTTTAAATGTCACTCTACCATGTTTCAACAGATATGTGGCATATTCTTCTGCCTCTGTAATTTGACATCATTAGTATTCAAGTGGGGACAATATCAGAATGTTGTGACAATTGAGTGTCATAATACATGTTACAAACATAATACAGTTTCTGACCAAAGAATACCCAGAAGTCTCATCACTGTATTTATTGTTATGATAATTTCCTTTCTATAAAATAGTTCATCACTTATATGGTGATCTCAATAAATGAATATAAGCAGCGGTAAAAATTTTTATGTACTAATTAAAAGAAATTCTTTAAGATTGTGCAAAATTACACCTTAATTTTCTCATATGCCGCTAAAATTATACTTCATTTTATAAATATTATATAACTACTTTTATAAAGCATCAAATGTCATAGCAATTAAATGTAAAATGAATAAACTTTATATATGATTAAGATAATATTAATAAATGTTTAAGAAGTGAAAAGGGGCAATATATATTTATTTTACTTTCATATATTATTTCATATTATGAAGTAGTATTTCATAATTTATAATTAAATATTACTTAACTGTTAGTACATTATTTCTATTCATATTCAATAATTGATTATAGTGGTTGTTTTAAATGACTCTGATAAGTTATTATGTTCAGATTATAATAAGAAAATAAAAATAGATGATGAATTTTAAAAATCATGTATCAAAATATTATTTTTAATTTGCTTGATTGACCAGGTAATTAATAGTAACATGAAAATTCCACTAATGTAAAATACTTAATTACATTTTATTCCTGTAAGAAAAGAAGTGTTGACAGTAATAACAATTTATATTATAATGTTTTCTGGGTCCATACAAAGACATTATTAGGAACATTAAATAATTGCCTCCAGGAATTTTTTGTGACAGAAATACATTTAACATGCAAGTAAAGATTTAGTGTAATTCTGTACATGTACTGGTTTATAAAAAAAAGCAATTGAACAAAGCATAAATAAAATTAAAGGAAGTATAATTATTATTTTTACATAAAATATGTTGCTATAACATAAAATATGTACCTCCTTTGAAGAGAATAAACAAAGAAAAACTTCTTAAGATCACATAAAATTAAAGATATTTGATAGTCTCTATAGAGATAAGAGTTCCATATAGCTCTGTATATAGCAGTAGGGCAGCAAAGCAATTTTATTACTAGATATGAGTGTCATATTGTCTGAGAAAGCCACTCTACCACTCATAGTCTTCATGACCTTAAGTAAGCCACAACTTTTTGTCTTAATTTCTTTGTCTAGTTAACGGGGGAAATATGGTTAAAAGATTCTGATTGAATGGAAAACTACACGAATGAATATATGCAAAGCCTTTATAAATAAGAGTCAGTTTATTGTTGTAGTCACTGTTTTATTTTCCATACTACTTTAGGCATTGTAACAAGTGAAAAAAATTCAGGAATGTTTGCCACGTTTTATTAAAAGTGCCTCAATATGCAGTAAGATTGTAAACTAATTTGGCTTAGTAGAGTCATCAGGTGTCCATGTTTATGAGAATTTTGATGTGAGCCATTTTTCATGGTTCCCAGCTAAAAAGAAAAGTAAACACAGGTGTTACCATTATCCCTTAAAAGGAGAATATTTGTCAATAAATATCTTTCCATTCCAAACTCATTTAATTTTAAGGATGTGAGTGAGTCTCTTTCCTCACTCACCAGTTTTATTTAAAGGTATCTGTAAGAGTATATTGGAATGAGTTCATTAGTAGTTACTCTATGTGGTGAATAAGTCAGGAACAGGTCAGGAATAGTTCAGGGCAGTGGGAAAAGTGTTGAGCCTTGATCCCCAGTTGGAAGATACCTTAAAATTGTATCAGAAGGTCATTATATTTTAAAGGAGCACAGTGAACTGGAATAACTGACTCTCTTGAATAACTGACTTTGTGTGGAAAGATTAGAATAAAATAATTCAAAAGATATAAGAAGAAAACAATATAGGCAGAACCAAAGATAGATCATACAAGCCTCAGCTACACTGAAATCAACCTTCATTTTGCCTGAGATATCTAAACTGCCGGTGCCATTCTGAAACAAAATCATGAACATATTTGTAACCATGGTGCTTAAATAAACTGATTTAAATATAATGAAATAAGACGTTTGGGCCATTAGGTGAAATCTACAAAAGCAAATTTAAATTATCTTGAAGAAAACTACATTTTAAAAAAAATTTTGGGCCACAGCGGTGTGAGTTACTGCTCAGAAGTCATCCCTGGCTTGAGGAACCATATGGGATGCTGGGGGAGCAGGATCTAACTACGATCCTACTCTGGGTCAGCCGCATGCAAGGCAAACGCCCTACCTGCGCACCATTGTTTTGCCCCCAGAAAGCTACATTCTTCTACAGCCAAAAATAGTTTGTTCAAGATACCAGGAAAAATTCCTGAAATTAAAAAAAAATGCTGATTATCAAAATTCTAAAATTTATCATTATCTTCTGAATGCCAATTCTCTTTAGCAAGGTCTAGTAATTTTCTGAAAAATAAGTCTACAGTGGGTATCTTGAATGTGTTCTTCAATATAATTATAATATATGTATTTCTCTGTAAATTGAAAGTTCCCAGTGAAAAATGTGCTATTCTAAATGTGCAGTCACATCTGTGGGAAGACCCATGGCATTACTAAATTAAGACATTACTAATTAAGATCACCAATGCTAAAGCTCAAGAATTAAACTTTGGTTTTTTTATAACTCCATTTTTATATACATAATAGACTTTGCTTCAAATACTTTTATAACCATTATTCTCAAAGAATAGTTAGTCAGTAAATTCTGTATTCACATGTCTTGTTTTTTATTTCTCTACACCTGCTATTTGCTAACATTTATTAGTATTAATATCATAAAGAACAAAATATTTGGTTCTCCTTCAAAACTTCTAACTCAACAGTCATGCTGACAACCTGTAGTAGTAAAACACTTTTATTTTGGAGTGTGTGTTTGTCTATGTATATATATATATATATTGTTTTGTTTTGTTTTGTTTTATTTTGTTTTGGGGCCATACCCGGTGACACTCAGGGGTTACTCCTGGCTATGCATTCAGAAGTTGCTCCTGACTTGGGGGACCATATGGGAAACTAGGGGATCAAACCATGGTCCGTCCTAGGCTAGTGCAGTCAAGGCAAGCACCTTACCTCCAGCGCCACCGCCCAGCCCCTATTTGTCTATATTTTATGCCACATTCAGCAGTACTTAGGGCTTATTCCTGAGACTCAAAAGTCATACCAACAGAGCTCATGGGGACATATGGAATGCTGAATTTAAAACCCAAGTTGGTTGAATACAACCAAAGCACCCTACTCTCCATTATTGCTTCATCTCTAAAACCCTATTTGTTGCCACTATACTTATTCAATGTGCCATAAAAATCTTTGAGTAAAATTGAACAGTATTATATTAGTTTTCTGTTCCTTTCATTGTGAAAGGGAGAAGTGTTTATTTTTTTTTCAAAAATTATTATTCACATCAGAAGGAAAAAGTCAAATAAATATAGATCGCATACTAGTGGATATATAGATTTACATTATAGCTATTAGCCAATTCTTTTTTTTTATTAGTCAATTCTAATCATCATTAGAGATTCCATACCTGAAAACTATTTTACTCAATGTAGGAGAATGTTTTGAATATTTGCCTGTTTCTCAACATTTTTTTTACAATATTTACTTCAAGTAAAGTTGGCAATGGGGAGGAGGAAGAAGTTGGAGAAAATTAGGTAAGGATGATAAGGTGAATGGTGGGAACTACTTTTCTTTGCCCCATTCTCAAAGGTTGTAATTGAACTAATTTACTACTCAACATTATCATTCATTGAAAAAGCATTCTCAGAAAAGCATACTCAGAAATACCAGGGAAGTATAAGACCTGATTATCTAAAGACCCATCATCATATTTTCTGTGACGTATATTCAGAAAAGTGCATTATCACTCCAGGTAGGAATGCCCTAGATAAGACTGTAAGTATGGTGTGTGGGTCTATATTCAGACAAAAAAGTTTTGTCAGCCTCTAAGAATTAAATTACAAAATTGAAGGAAATATCTAACCAAATTTTTCTCATATTAATTATGCATAGTTGATAAATAAGAGACAATCGAGAAACAAATTTCCCTCTGAGTTCAGACAATAAATTCAATTTTGCTTCTATATTTCAAAATAATATAGAATGATCATATAGTATGTTATGTTAATTATTTTATCCAGAGTTGTTTTTCAATATGGAGAAATTTTAAGAGCAACTATAATCATTAAAATCATAAAATGATTTTTTTCTCATTTTGTATACTAAGTATAGGTAAATAAGGATTTTTAAATCATAAAATAATTTGTTTCTTATAAAATATATATTTAGCTTAAATTTTTTGAAGTTATATTTGGGATTGTATAATTTACTATATTGCAAAAATTATATCTACTTTTTATTTTAATTTTATTTTAGGCATTGTATTTTATAAAACTATTAACACAGCATTTATGCATAAAACATTCCAGTACCACACACTCTACCATTGTCCCAACATTTCATTACTCAATAATCTTCCTACTAAAGATCAGTTCTCAGTTTCAATTGCTTGGGGTATTTGTTATTTCTCTGCCATATTTTTATATATCACACATAATAGAAATTATTCTGCATCTATACTTCATACATACTTCACTCAACAGTAATTCTGTAGATACATTCAAATAGCAGAAAATTGCATGTTTGGGGATTATAATGATATTACAGTAGGTAGAACACTTTCCTTACATATATCTAACCTAAGATTGATCCTTGGCACACTTTATGCTACCCTGAGCATGAAGAAGTGAGCTTTAAGCAGAGCCAGAAGTAAGGCCTGAGCACCATTGGGTGTAACACCAAAATATGAAAAACAAAAAAAAGGAAAATTTTATGTCTTTAACTTTTCATAAAGAGGAATAGTATTTAATGTGTGTATTACCATTATTTCTTTATCCATTTATCTTTTCTTGGATACGTATATTGTTCCTTGGTTTTGCCTATTGTGAATAGTGCTGAAATGAATTAAAGGGTGTAAATGTCCCTTTAAAATAGTTAGTGCACTTGGAATAAATGTCAAGAAGGAAATCACTTTATTTTGGGTAACCCTAAAGGTTACATATTAGTGAATAGCTTAAATTAACCCTGAATACTCTATGATAAAAGATTTTAATCAATCACAGTTAATGTTAACATAATATAACAGATAATATAATATTAAGTTCATAGTTATTTCAATAAACATATTGCATATGCATAGAAAAAATAAACATTGAATATGGAATATGTCAAAGAGAACTTAACTTTGGAGGAAGATCTGCATTGAAAACAGTCTTCTCGCTAATTATAAAAGAATATTTTATATTTTCAACCAGCCTTAAATAGGTAAAACTAAGAGTAACACAAGTAGGGTAGGGAAATATAAATTATACAGTAAATTATATATATATGTATATTAAAGAACATTCACAGTTCTAGGAAATAATACATAAGTAGCTGTTTCTCACTCATATGCTATATAATGAAACAAAGTCAGAGGAGAGATAATAAAAATTAGTTCTTAAACTCTTACCACAGAATTGAGCTTATTAAGGGAATAGAAAAGGTCTAATGGACCATGGAGGAGAAATACTGCCACTTTAGCAGCGGACACTGAGTGTTAACATTTTAGTCCTAAGACATACATTCACACTATGTATGTACTAAACCAATGCTATTTCAATGATAAGTAATTTGAAAATTAATATTGAAAAATATATTATTTTCTTTTATAACAGAAAAAATGTTTACCTTGGATATTCATTAGGGATACCCAACCAGTGCTTTGGTGGCCCATGAAAATTCCAGGTGATATCTGACCAATTTACAGCTTGTGGTTGATGGTATGCCTGGAGAATAAAGTGTTATTCTGGCCCTGTGCTGCTGGAAACTATCAAGATCACCTCAGCAGTGACTAGGATATTCGAGATTATATGCAATGATACTGTGGTCAGGTATGAGGTATATTTATTAGAAGTGGGAATGTGCAATCTATACAGGGGAATCCTACTTTCTTCATCCAAGAGATGATATACTCTAAACTCTTGATCATTTTATTAGTTGTCGATTTTCATGTAACAAATCAACTCAAAGTGAAAGTTTATTAAAGCACATGTTATTTGTTACTTCATAGTTTTGTGAGTCTAGAATCTAGATCAGTTTAATTACATCTTCTCATTCAGGTCTTACCTGACTATGTTGAGGGTATCTACAATGTCTGCAGTCACTTCCATTAGGGCAGTGCTGCCAATCAACTATACTTGTTTATAGTTTTCACTCCCTGGAAGGATAATAGCCATTGGCAGCTCTAAACTCCTTGTCATATGAGCCTTTCTAATATTAAAAATTGCTTTATTAAAGCATGCAAGCAAAGAAAGTAATTTTTCCTCTTTGCTAGTAAGATGAAAAAAATCACAATTTGTTATATAATCATAAAAGTGACACCCCATCAAATTTTCTGTATAGTTTTGGTTAGAAGCCAGTCATTAAGTTCATCCCAGACTGAAGAGAAGTATCTATCAAACTCATAAATATCAGGAGAATTATTGGGCATGCATGCCATTGCAATTTATCTTGTTTAAGAACTAGAATTTTCACAAGAAATATAACCCATATATTAAATATCATATACACAAGCACATAGAGAGATCCATACAATTGTGTAGCTACATATAAACATATATTTATAGGCTTATATTTATATTTTAAATAGAGATAAATATATTTAAGTTTTATTTTTATCAAGGCAGTAGAAATAAACATTTTAAATTATTTGTAACTCTAAGAAAAATGTGAGGTTGATAGATAATATATTCCTACTTTCTCCTCTCCATCTCTAGGAAACCTCATTGTTCCTCTGAACTTCTATTGCCTCAGGCTTAATACATCTAATTGTATGCATCTACTACTACATATACATCTACTATTATTCCCAAGATTTATATTCTACCAGGGACCCCAAATTTTAGGTACTAAATATGTCTGTACTTCTTTCCAAGAATATCTCTACCCTGTAGCCAGTTATACTCTACAGTGTTTTCTGAAATATTAAAATTGATTACACATCAGAACAATCGCTTCTGTAATCTCAAGTTGAACTGTGTTTCATTTCATGAACACTAGAAGGTCTTATAATAGGTTCATAAAACAGGCCTTTGGTAAGGGGGTATACAGTTAATTCACTGTTAGTGTATGATCGGGGGTGGACAGAAATTTGTTGATTTTGTACAGTTTTCTATGGGCTCTTCCATTCCACACTCTAAATTATCTAATGTATTTCTCCCTTTTTCTGAAATATCTTTACTTCACTTATCTGTGTGACTAATACTTCTCTACATTTTAATACCCATCTAATACTTTGTCTTCAACTGTAAAGACTGAGATATTTAGATACCATAACTTCCTCCCTACGTAGGCTCTTGTGTGTTATTGAATGTGGCTTGTTATGTTATATTTATTGTGAATACACCCCACGCTTTCCATGTTTTAATCCATAAAAGGCAAAATTCTTTTAATAGCGTGAAAATAAAGAATAAATTTAATGTCCTATATCCCAAACTGTTCCTCCTTTTAACATTCTTTTGGGGTTTGTACCCTGGAACCTTATGTAACTCCCTAATATTCCTCTGGATTTCTTTCACCTTCTCTTAATTGCATATCAGTCTTTGAGTTCCGCTGACTTACTTAGGTATCTCTACATATTTATTTCTCTTCTGTTTCTTGTCAAAGTGACCAACAATCATACTTTTCATGACTATGTGGTCCTTGCTTCTAGTCAACCATATGAACTCAGACTGTAAACCATTTGCTTAGGTAGTTTCCTTGTCACTAATTCTTTCTCATCTAGCAATAAAATATTGCACAAACTCTGTTGATGGTCATTAACCAATGTTTTGCACTATGTTGCCTAGATCCCTACCTACATTGAACAAAGATGAACTAAGTCAATCTCACCTTTGGTTAACCTAGTATCTAGGACAGTAATAAACATCTAATAAGCACTTCTATAAATAGCCAATAACATAACTTATAATTATTAAGGAGATAGCAATTATTGAGCAGCATTTGATGCAATCAGGTTTTGCAGGGTCACAATATCATTGTTTCAGGATTTTTTGTTTTGTTTTGTTTTGTTGGGGGCCACATCATTGACACTCAGGGGTTACTCCTGACTATGTGCTCAGAAATGGTTCCTGGTTTTGGGGAACCATATGGGACACTAGGGGATTGAACCGTGGTCTATCCTAGGCAAGTACTTGCAAGGCAGACACCTTGCCTCTAGCATCACTGCTCCAGCCTCAGTTTCAGGACTTTTGAATTTTTTTTTAATAAGCTTGAAGAGATTTCTTATTCTTTGAAGATTTCCTAAACTTAATTAAAGAACTGTAATCAAGATACCAAATGATATAAAGGGAAAGGCAATAACATATAAAACATACTCATTGTTCAAATTTTGTTTCTTTTACAATTATTTTGACAGTATTATCACTTGCGGCTGAGTATAGCTAGAGCCAACCTCTTTACTTCTTCTTTCTTTATCTTTTTGCTTTTTGGGCCACACCTAGTGACAGTGACGTTCAGGGATTACTCCTGGCTATGCACTCAGAAATCACTCCTGGCTTGGGGTACCACATTGGATGCAAACCAAGGTCCATCCAAGGTTAGCCACATGCAAGGCAAATGCCCTGCTTGTGCCTTGCACAAGGCGAACCTAGGGCTTCTCTACTTAAATCTCTAGAGAAAGGCCCTCTTGTGGGGATAGGAAAAATAATTTTCCTCTTCTGATTCCTAATCTTAGATGCATGTAAAAATATTAAGAAAAATGTAAGTAGATATTTAGAAACATATATGCTTTATGTCTGTCTGCATGAGGAAAAAAAATCCACCAAAAATGTTTCACTTAGAGTCTGCTCCGGCTTACTTTCGTAATGGGGAAAGGCGACGAAGGTCTTCTTTCTACAACAAATTAAATACTTTTTAGAAAAGATGGGGAAGCTCTAGGAAGAATAAATTGAAAGTTTGATGTTTGAGACAAAGTGTTTCTAGATATGATGTAGACACCTTTTCTGTTGTCACAATAATTGATCTACTAAATCAGGGGTCCTCAAACTTTTTAAACAGGGGGCCAGTTCACTGTCCCTCAGATCATTGGAGGCTGAACTATAGTAAAAACAAAAACTATGAATAAATTCCTATGTATACTGCATATATCTTATTTTGAAGTGAAGAAACAAAATGGGAACAAATACAGTATGTGACCCATGGGCCGTAGTTTGAGGACCACTGTTCTAAATGATGGAACTCTGAGATGTAGACTTATTACAGTTGTATTCCTGTTAGATGATAGATCTTCATATGGCTCAGAATTGTTCAGACAAAGTTCTCCTTGCTTCTGCTACTTTTCATATACTTACATGTAAAAGCGATAAGCATCAAAAATCAATAAATTTGGTGGTAATACAGCACTTAAAATCGTATTTTGAGATATGTTGTCCCCATATTCTAGGTCCACTTTTTTTGAATGCCATATTCAACTCTTTATTATCATTTAACTTTTTGATAAGATATAATCTATTATACTACCTACAGCAAGTTGAAATGTAAGTAGGAGCTCATCATGTTAAGTGTCTTTTGTATATTAGTCACTGTCTGTGGCTTCTTTGTATTTCCATGAAATTTGAGGGTATAACACCATTGTAAATGATATGGTGTTTCTTTTTTTTCAACTGCTAATAGTTGAATTAATTAAATTTCATAATATCATGCTCTACAATAAAAAATAAGATTATAAAATAATATCATGCTCTACAATATAAAATAAGATTCTTCAGGGCCAATGCAGTGGCACAAGTAGTAAGACTTCTGCCTTGTTCACACTAGCCTAGGGTGAACTGTGGTTCAATCCTCTGGCACCCCATCTGGTCCACAAAGCCAGGAGCAACCTCTGAGTGCATAGCTAGGAGTAACCCCTGAGTGTCACTGGGGGTGGTCCAAAAACAAAAACAAAATCCCCAAATTCTTCCAGTATATGGCCAATTTTATTTCCTTACTTAATTTTTCCCACTAATAGTTTTTTTTTTACCATTTAGTAAACAACAATTTAAGCTGAAGAAATGAGTCCAAAATGGTTAACTCTCATCTATCACCAAGACTAGAGAAGTTGAAAATTGGAAGATGTAAGACTAAGCACTCTCCATCCATAATAGTTCCTCCATGGACACATTCTGTAGTTTTGTGAAATGCTAGTCATTAGTGGTTTCATTTAAAGATAAAAGCTTCCCTTGAATTACTATAGCTGAAAACCTTTGTTATTTTTGTCTCTAGGTACACCCCCATACCACTCCACCACAAAACATCTAACTAGAAAGAGTTCTTAAGGACCTGTCTTAAGGACCAAAAGGGATTTGCCCATTATACCTGGACATTTGAGCCAAGATAATTACATTTTGTTGCAGGGTGGTGAGCTGGAGCTCAAGTTGTGAAAAGTTCCAGTGAATTACAGTCATAATAAAAAAATATATTAGGATAATAATGTGCTTGTAAAGTAAGGGAGAGTACGTGTTTACTCCAGAGCAATAGACATAGTATTGTCTTTCATACATGTTTATGTATACTCTTTCTTGAATGCGTAGTCTCTGTTCCCACAGGAGATCTTCTACTTGACTTATGTTTGGGAGTATGGCTTTGACCTAGGAGTCAGGCCTGCGATAATTATCGCTTAATACTCGGATGCAATGTGCATCCATGATGTCTGGCATGGAAATATAAATCAATTGAAACCTCCTACAAAACCAATTGCAGGGACTTATCTCCTCATTTGATTGCCTGAAACATTTGCTTGTATTTCTCAGAGGGTCCTATGCTGGCTTCCTAATTCTGTTTTGTGCCTACAAACAAAAACTTTGTGAAACAGTCTATTTTATAACCTTGTCAATCCTAAGTCTCAAAATGAAGGTTTTGCTATCTAATACTCAACTAATTTTTTTCCTATGTTAACAGCAGGATCCCTAGCATTATACTTCTAAGTTTTATGAATCATTTAAGTTCTTCTCATGTTTTCCCTAATAAGTGCTAAGTATACTTGTTCCTGTTCGAGGAGGTGAGAAAATTGAGACATAGAAACTATAAAAAGAACAAAAATATATTCTAAAATAGAGTTTTGGGGATCCAGATCTATCCTCCCTATGGATCCTGTTCTTCATTCTATGTCAAGAATGCATTGGCCATAGGGGAAAATAATTCTCTAAAACCAATATGCAAATTGGTTTAATATTTAAAACAAGAACTGAGTGTTCATAAAATCTCAGTCTTCTTGGTTATTTGCCACATGTTTTCTAATAAGTTGGTACTCATTTAAATGTCCTTGTGCTTTACCTGGCTTGTGAGTAAGATGAAGAATTAATTGTATGATCATACTCTGACTGGTAAGATACACACCTAAGAGAGTTTAAACAACAGTGGAAGATATGATGTGAGTAAAAAAGAAATGATCTTGCATATAACAGTAGTTTTAGGAATTACTATGATGGAAATTAAGGCATTAAGGGTCTGGATCATTTCCTGTGGAAATATGGGTTTGAATTAGAGGACTTTGGAAGATGAATTAAGTATCCACCTTGCCCCTCTTTGCTCCCATTAAGAGCTTTGATTTTCTGCTTTTTCGATTTGTAAAAGCTTTTGTGAACCTAAGAAATAAAGCCGAAAGTAAGAAATGGTACCCATTATATGGTATAATTATGGTAATGAAGTTATGTCCTGGGTACTCTGCTTATATTCATAGATATTCAATCTCCTAGCCCTCATTTATGGAAGAAATGGAGAGATGGGATAAGAGATAGGGGACATTTGGACTAAGTGGATTGAGTCTATAGTTAAATAGGAAGATTAAAAATGTTAGATTTTTCTTAAGAGTAAACAAAGGAATGTTCTGACTTTCACTATTCTTTGCTAATCAGGCACCTTCAATTATATTTCATATCTAAAAATTGTGAGGATTTGAAAATATGGTAATTATTGCATATATAACAGTTTGAATTCTGAACTAAATGGAAAAATGAAATAGTATATTTGTTTATAGGCCTCTGATTCTACACTAGGACAGAAAACGTATGTATACTTACAAACTGACCTCCTTTGGTTTTAGGAATTTCCAGTGAATCTAAATACCCAGGGGGTTCCCAAAGAAAGGTAAATGCCAGAATACATAAATGCCTCTAAAGTGGCCAAGATTAATTTAAAGATAAAAGTTTGCCTTCTTAAAAAATAAGAAAACAAATATGTTTTGACATGAGACATTAGCAGATGGTTTTATATAGACATAGTAGCATCGTCTTAGCACTTATTAATAAAATTTCTATAGACATTGTTCATATTAGATTTGTCAAATGATCATATAAATAAAATAGAAGATTGTTAAGGAAAGAATATAAATATAGAACACATTTCATGCTGCATATCAATCAGATAGCAATGGAGTAGTTTTCATGCCATGAGTCATTATTCAATGCAAATTTTTGAAATGTAAACATTATGAATTTATTGTGTCATCCAGTTACATTGTGTTACATATTTAAAGTGTTTACACTTGAGTTGCAATTTATAAATATTGCATTACAATATATCCTAGTTTCCTGTCAAAATATGTTTATTTTCATTTTTTATCATGCAAAACAGATTTATTCACATGCACAAATTATGAGATCAGGGCACTAGGTAATAAAGTAATCCAATAAAGAAGCACAAAATTCTTCAAAAGACTATGGGACTTCCTACAAAGGACAGATTTGCATTTACTTCAGATGTTGAATCTTTCTCTTGTAGAGGTTAGGAGGCTTTTCAGAAGAGTCTTGCTTTGGAAGCTGTGCTTGTTCCTCATTTTCCTGGGCTAACATTTCTACCGTCTTTTGATATGAAAGTTGATAATTCAGATGTATTAAATTCTTCAGCTGCTTAATAAAGAATATTCCCAGGAACTTTGTGAGATCATCTTCACTATTTTTCTGGGCCAGGTCTTGGAGATCTTTCAGAAGTGACTCTCTTTCTCTAAGTCCACGATAATCTGTATAGCTTCTGAGCCAGTTCCCCATTTGGTGATATCTGGTCTCTGAATCACTGGGAGGGAGACTTCAGCTTCATGACATTTTAGGTAATCTAGGAACTGCCTTGCATGTTCCTTCTTTACCACAACTTGGTCTTCAAAGAATGGAATAAAAAAAGATAACTTTTTATCAGCAGCATACTAAAAGGCCATTGATGAATAGGCATCACTGACATTCAGTTCAAAAGATATTAGATGATTAATAGCAAGTCTGCTCTCCTCAGATAAGGAGCTGTTTGATGCCATGTCACATTTAAATTATGTTTATTTTCTTAGGTGAACAGATACCTTGTTTGTGAAACTGTTTATCTTAGATGTGGTCATCAGCTCTTTTATACTATATCCTACTATGCTATAAGTAATACTATACTACAAATACTATACTATATTATACTATACTATACTTCAACTATATTTTTCTAAATCTTTAAGAAAAATGATCTTTCATAGGAAATACAACGTAATCTTTCCTTATACTGAATGTCAAACAGCATGCCCATGTGAAAGATGTCTTCTTTATTATGATTAATTTTGGATAAACATTAACCACACTTTCTTCTATATGTTTAATACTATTTAATTAGGGATTTCAAAAGTCTACTTTCTGTTTATTATTTAGTATTTATACAAAATACATGTCAAGTCTCATAGGATGGTTGTTAAATTATTTCTTTCTTTCTTTTTTTATTTTTTTTTTTTTATTTTGGGTCATACCCAGCACTGCTCATGGGTTACTCCTGACCCTGTGCTCAGAATTGCCCCTGGCAGGCACAGCTTAAAAGACCTCTGATATTTACTTAAATCAGTTTTTGTTGAAATATGCCATTTGTTTTTCAAAAGTTTCTGTTACCATGCATTTAGAAAGTGAATTGTCTTAATTTTTCATCTTTTCAAACTTCTCAAAATTCAGTTTAAATCATTAAATTTTATGTGATGGTAACATTTATGCTTTCCCATATCAGCATCTCTATTTTTGTGTATTAAGACCTTAGGGCATGTGAGTATTGGACAATAATTCTGAGTATATCAAGTTTTATTTGTGGCATGGAGACAATGCTTTTACTTTTATTTGATTATTAATGATTTTGAAAAATGCACTTTTTGAAAAAAGACATATATATATATATATGTCTTTTATTTGTTCTCATTCTTTTCTTGAGTGTGTCTATGTTAATTCTCACTTGCTTTTTTATGTTCTTCCTACCAACAGTATTAATTCTTTGACATTTAAAATATTGGTTTTAAAAGACCACCCCATTCTGAGAGGTAGTGGGACACCATTGCTGTCATTTGCGGTCATTTCTTTTCATCACATATTTGTGTGGACACATTGGTTCACATTCCTATTAAGTAATAGTAGATTCATCTTAAGATGTTTCTGGGACTTTTATTGAGATTATTACACCCAGCTATGTTAAAACTCTATAATATAGTCATCAAAGCTTTATTAGAGGTAGATTACTAGATTATAATTCAATGGAAATATAAGTGTGCTCCTTTATCTTGGAAATGCAATGCATTAGACATGCTAATTTTCTTTCTGAGCACTACAGTTTAATTGGGAATTTTATTCTATTGGTTTTGTTTTTGGACTGTAGCCAAAGGTTCTCAGGTCTAACTTCTGGCTCTGCACTCATGGGTGCAGAGGGGCTATGGGAAGCCTATGGGGTCTCAAGGGATGAACCTGGCTTGGCCATGTGCAAGATATGTGCTATTTAATGAGGACTTCCAAAAACCTAGACTCAACTGCCCTAATTGGTTATTAAAAGCATATATATTCTGCAAAGAGAGAAAGCTATATAAGCTATACAAGAGTGAAATAAAGTGAAAATGTGTAGGACTATAGATTAATACAAAAATTGATCAAAATCTCAATTGTCAAAGGAGATTTCAAGGAGAAAGTGTCATTGAACTGGACTGAGTTATTTTTTCATTATTCTCCTCCTTAAGCTTATTAGAAAAGATCAATAAAAATTAAAAGAAAAGAACCCAGAATAAAAATGGACACTTTTTCTTAATGTTATAAAAGTCAGCTCAGGATGAAATTTTATTGAAAAATCTGTGACTTTTTGCAAGTTATATAGCCATTTAAAACACTATTGATTGTAGATTAAACTGAAATTATTATAAGGAAAAGGTAAAATTCTTACTATTATTATAATTATTATTAGTAGTAGTATTAACACTCAATTTTCCATAGAGTTTATTCTGCTTTTGGTTTATACATTTACTGTACTATGAACACCATCAAATTCCCCAAACCATTTATCACAGCTCCTAGTTTTTTTTCTTCCTATTCCATTCTCCCCATGCTATAAAACTTTCTTATTAATCTGATAAGCATATAGTAACAACTCAATTAATATTTTGTCTTTATTATTATTGTCATTATTAAAGTCAAGAAACTTATTTGTTTTTATGTGCATTTTCATTGCACCTTATTTTGTATTTTAAAGTTTTAGAAAGACATAGAATAATATTTTGATGTATTTTTTAAATTGAATTCATAAAAACCATAGTTTTATTAGATGAAAAAATGCTAGCAGTACCAGTCATCTCATACATTTCAATTTACTATGCATGTATATACTCATTTAGAATCTTATATCTTGTTCATAAATTGAAAAACTTGAGCTGGAAAAATATACATGGAAAAGTTTGTAATCTCATGATTCACCAACTTTAGTGTCAGGTTTTGTAAAATCATAGTTTAGTAGAGATTTTAACAGTTGTTTACTAAGTTGGGGTTAAATTGTCCAAGATGTTCATACTCATGTCTTAGTAAGATTAAGATCTAGTACAGGTCTAGTATGAATTAGGGAGTATAGAATCACATACAGATAAAATAATCCAGTACCATAATTTTTTTCATTTTCACAATTTACAAGCCATAAATTAAATTAAATCACAGAAAATAGTTACCATAAGTTATGTGGCATTAAAATTCCATTATATGGAAAATATATTTATTGTATAAAAACATAAAGATTACAATGAGTTTTAAATATTAGAACCAAAATGCTAGAGAAATTCATTTTGATGCAGTTATTTTAGTGAGATTTGTATTTTTTGTTTTGTTCTATATGTTTGTTTTGGAGCCATACCCAGCTGATTTAAGGTCTTATTCTTGGCTTTGTTCTCTGGAATCTCTACTGATATTGTTTAGGGAACAACGTACCAGGTTTTGAAGTGGGATCTGCCACAGTCAAGATAAGTATGTTGTACACTACACTACCTCTCAAGCCCCTTGAGAATATTTTAAAAGTAAGTGAACAGTGCTTCACCAAATGCAAGTGAGGAGAAGAGGGTTAGTCATTGTATGAATTAATTCTAGGTTGTCAAACTTTTAAACAGGGGCCAGTTCACTGTCCCTTAGACAATTGTAGGGCTAGACTATAGTAAAAACAAAAACTATGAACAAATCCCTATGCACACTGCACATATCTTATTTTGAAATAAAAAATAAAATGAGAACAAATACAATATGTGGCCCGCAGTCCATAGTTTGAGGACCTCTGAAATATGATAAAAGATATAAATAATAAGAAGAGATAATGTATTAGGAAGAAAGAAATTTTTAAATGTCATATTACTGTTCATGCTTTCTCTTTTGGGCATTAAGTCTGGTTTTTTATCATATATTTAAAATCTAGTAATTATTTATATTTCATAACCATTACTTTTTGGGTTTTGGTCTATACAGCCCTGCAGAATTTTCTGCTGACTTCAAATTCAAGGACAAGTCCTTGTGATGCTCAGGAGCCTGTAAGTGGAGCTCTAGGTGCAAGAAAAGCACACCACTACACTCCCACTGTTTTATCACTAAATCCCATTAGCATTATTTTTATTTTAAGATTCATTTATAATTTCTTATTTATGATGCTGTTAATGTTTGTTTCTCATGTATATGAATATAACACTACAAACTACTTCGGTGTACAAGTCTTACTTTGATAAGGCCTGAAATCCCTCCTTCTCCTATTGATTTCCCAAATTCACTTTTCCCATTAAGTTTTCTTTGAACATTTGTTGCTATGCATCTTTAAGTTCCATAATAAAAGTGATCAGAATGTTTTCATTCCTATACTTCTGAATGACTTCACCTAAGAATGGCCTGATGGCAGTGAAAGTGAAGTGACAAATTAATTAGAACTAATTAAAAGAGTTCAGTGTGAAAGGAATGAGAGCACTAAACTAAGTAGAGTCATTGTTCATGGAGAGAGAAAGTCATTGAAAGTGAAGAAGTGAAAGTTCTTGAAAAATAGCATCACATTGGTAGCAAAGAGGAAGTTAGTAAAAGCTAGAGAGAAGCTAATGGAGTATAACATGATCCTCATAGGTACAGTACCTTGAGTTTGATACCTGGTGACTCTGAGACTATGATGACTTTGACCTCAGGCCTACATAGTCCAGCTTAACTAACTGTTATGAGGTGTAATTTTAGGCAGCTCCAGTACCACTCTTTAGAGCTATTTTTTTTTTAAAGGAGGAGAATGGAATGGTTGAAAAGATTCTATAAACCCTAAGGCCCAAGTGACA